>PVKH010022183.1:0-14157 GCA_004027955.1 Chaetophractus vellerosus
CCCCATTTATTTGCACCTATAATTAGCACTATACCAATTAAATATATGTCTCAGAGACTTAAATCTTCTGGATGTTCATATGCCTGTTAAGCCCTGAATCTCAGCAGAGTTGTAGCTAATATCTACTCTCCAGTTAATTGGACTCACCCAGGATGACTAACAGAAATATGATGATGGACAATGCCCATCCCCAAAACAAAGAATGTCTACAACTGCAAGCAGGACAGTTCCATACATCTGCCTCATGGGACCTAATCCTCCTCTAAATAGGAAGCAAAATCACCATTTCAAAATCCTCAAGATTGAGGAATGAACAGACATTAGGGGGAATGCAATTACGGACTAAAGAAGAGTTATGATTACTCTAGCATTGGAAGAACTTGTATCATTGATTTAAAGACAGTGGTCACCAGAGGTTCTTAGGGGAGTGAGATGAAAAAAATAGGTGTAATATAGGGCATTTTTAGGACATTGGAATCATTCTGCATGATATTACAATGATGAATACAAGCCATTATACATTTTGTCAAAACCTATAAAATTATGCAGTGAAAAGTGTAAATCATACATAATGTAAAGTATAGACCATGGTTAGTAGAAGTGCTTCAATATGTGTTCATCAATTGTAACAATGTATCACATTAATGAAATATGTTATTAATGTGGGAAAGTGTGAGATAGGGAGGGGTTGGGCTATATGCCAATCCCTTATATTTTTTATGTAACATTAATGTAATCTAAAGCTTCTTTTAGAAAAAAAGAATAAAAGAGAGAAGATGCAAATAAAGAAAAACAGAAATGAGAGGAGGAACCTCACTCTTGACCCCAGAGAAATAAAAGGATCATAATAGGATATAATGAACAAATTTATGCAAACAAATTTAAAAACTTAAATGAAATGAACATATTACTAGAAATACATGAACAACCTACATTAACTCTGAAAAAAATGGAAGACCTCAACAGATGAATTACAAGTCAAGAGATTGAATCAGTCATCCAAAACCTCCCAACAAAGAAAAGGACAGGATGAGATGATTCTTCCAATCATTCCAGGAAGAATTGATACCAATCTTGTTCAAAATCTTCCAAAAATTGAAAAGGAGGGAACACTACCTTACTCATTCTATGATGCTAACATTACCCTAATACCAAAACTATAAAAAATTACTACAAGAAAAGAATATTACAGAACAATTTCTCTAAAGAATATATAAAGTACTTGCAAATTGAATTCAACAACACATCAAAAGAACTGTACATCATGATAACTAGATTTTGTCCCAGGCACGCAAAGGTGGTTCAACACCAGAAAATCAATTAATGTGATTCACCACATTATCAAATCAAAGGTGAAAAGCAATACGATCATTTTGATTGTTGCAGAAAAGGCAATTGACAAAATCTGTCATCCTTCACTGATGTAAAGGCAGTGGCCACCAGAGGTTATGAGTGATAGGAGAGGGAAAAATTGGGGGCCTTTTCAAGATATTGGATTTGTCCTGCATGACATTGCAGTGATGGATACAGGCCATTGTATATTTTGTCATAACTTACAAAGTTGTGCAGGACAAAGTGTGAACTGTAATGTAAACTGTAGTCCATGGTTAGTAGCAGTGCTTCAATATAGGTTCATCAATTTTAACAAATGTACCACACTGATGAAAGATGTTGCTAATGTGGAAAAGTGCAGGAGGGGGAGGGAGAGGTATATAGGAATCCCTTATAATTTTTATGTAACATTTATATAATCTAAATCTTATTTAAAAATAAAAAAATAAATTGTAAAAAAAGACTGAAAGATAAGAAAAGAGAGAAGCTTCTTTACTGTGATTAAGGGCATTAATGAACAATCCACAGCTAACATCATACTCAGTGGTGAAAGATTTACAGCTTTCCCTGTAAAATTTGGGACAAGACAAGGATGCCCACTGAGATCATTGTTATTCAACATTGTGCTAGAAGTTCTATCCAGACCAGTTAGGTAAGGAAAAGAAATAAAAGGAATGCAAATTGGAAAGAAAGAAGTGAAACATTCACTATTTGCAGATGACATTATTCTATAGATAGAATGTTCCAAAATATCTACAAAAACTGTTCTAGAGGTAATAAACTAATATAGTAATGTGGCAGGGTACAAGCTCAACATGCAAATACCATAAGTGTTTCTACATACTAGTTATGAGCAATCTGAGGAGGAAATCAAGAAAAAAATCCCATTTACAATAGCACCTAAAGGAATCGAATATCTAGTAATTAATTTAACCAATAATGTAAAGATCCTGTACACAGAAACTAAAAAACATGACTTAAAGAAATCATAAAAGACATATATGAATTGAAGGACATTCTGTATTCGTGGATTAGAAAACTAAATATTTTTAATATGGCAATTCTACCCAAATTGATTTACAGATTCAATGCAATCTCAATAAACATTACAAAAGCTTTATTTGCAGAAATGGAAAAGCCAATTATCAAATTTATTTGGAAGGGTAAGGAGCCTTGAATAACCAAAAACATCTTGTAAATAAGAATGAAGTTGGAGGACTCAGACTTCCTGCCTTTAAAGCATGTTACAAAGCTACATTAGTCAAAACAGCATGGTGCTTGCATAAAGTTAGATATACTGACCAATGGACTCAAACTGAGAGTTCAGAAATAGATGTTCATATTTTTGGTCAATTAATATTTGACAATGCTGCCAAGTCTTCCCAACTGGAATAGATTAGTCTCTTCAAGAAATGAAGCTGGGAGAATTGCACAACCATATCAAAAAGAATGAAAGAAGACCCCTATATCAAACCTTATACAAAATTAACTCAGTTGATCAAAGACCTAAATATGAGAGTCGGTACCATAAAACTCACAGAAAAAAATGTAGGGAAACATCTTCAAGACCTGGTGAAAGGTTGTGATTTCTTAAACTTTATACCCAAAACATGAGTAATGAAAAAAAAATAGATAAATGGGACCTCCTCAAACTTAAACATGTTTGTGCTTCAAAGGAGTTTGTCAAAACAGTGAAAAGGTAGCCCACACAATGGGAAAAATATTTGGACACCACATATACAATAAGGGTTTGATTTCCATGCTATATAAGAAGATCATACAACTCAACAATAAAAGAGCAAGCAATCCAATTTAAAAATACGCATTCCTTCCCCAGACATACACCTGCTAAGGGAAGTGGAGTCTTTCTTTTTGGAGTAATGAAATTGTTCTAAAATTTTTAGATGATGGATGTACAACATTGTGATTATAGTAAGAGCCATTGATTATACACTTTGGATAGACATATGGTATGTGAATATATTTCAATAAAACTGCTTAATAAATCAATAAATAATTGTGCAAGAATAGCCAGAAATAGCAGCTATGTACAGTAGGGGAAACAGAGAGAGATTGAGAGGTGAGGAATTTTTTTGTTTGATTGTTTTTGTTTATTATTATTATTATTGAAATAATGAAAATACTCTAATAATAATTGAAGTGATGAATGCACAACTATGATTATACCAGAATACCATTGATTGTACACTTTGGATGAATTTTATGCTTTCTTAATATGTATCAATAAAATTGATTTGTTTAAAAAAGTGAGCAAAAGAGTTGAATAGACAGTTCCCCCAAAGAGAAAATGCAAATGGCCAAAAAGCACATGAAAAATTATTCAATATTACTAGTTATCAGGGAAATGCAAATCAAAAGTACAATTCAATATCATCTCATACCTCATAGAATGGCCATTATTTTTTTAAAAAAGAAAACAACTGCTGGAGAGGTTGTGGAGAAATAGGAATACTTCTTCACGGTTGGTAGATACGTAAAGTGTGCAGCCTCTGTGGAATACAGTTTAACATTTCCTTAGGAAGCTAAATAAAGAACTGCCATATGATCTGGCAATCTCTCTACTAGGAATATACCCTGAAGAGCTGAAAACAGTGGCACAAAAAGATACTTGCACACTGATGTTCACTGCAGTTACTCACAATTGCCAAAAAATTAAAACAACCCAAATGCCCATCAACTGATGAATGGATAAACGAATTTGGCATATACATGTGATGGAATACCATGCTGCTGTAAGAAGAAATGAAATTGGGACACATATGACAACATGGATGACACTTGAGGACAATATGCTGAGTGAAATAAGCCAGACACAAACGAACAAATATTGAATGGTGTCTCAGATATAAACTACATACAAAGAACAAACACCTGTAATTAAAACATAGAGCATAGGTTACTAGGAGATAGGATGGGGACTGAGAAGGGGTATTGATGTTTAATATATGTAGATTTTAATTAGCTTGACTGTAAAAGGGTGGAAATGAATAGAATTGATGATAATGCATTATAGTGAGTATAATTAACGCAGTTGGGTTATAAATGGGATTGTGCTTAAAAGGGTTAATATAGGGACAGAACTGTCAGTTGAAAAAAGGCTAGAGAATAATTTAGGAATGGAATAACATAGTGAACCTGAAGGTGGATGAGGATTGTCGTTAATAGTACAAATACAAGAATGTTTTACTATGAACTAGAACAAATGTACATCATTATTAGAAGGTAGTAAGAATATGGTGATGCATGGGAACAATAAAATTAATGTAACTTATGGACTGTAGTTAACTGTAAGATTGTAATATTCTTGCATCAATGACAAAGAAGGTACTATATCAAGGCTCAGGGTCAATAATAGGATGGTATGGGATTTTTTCTTTTGGGCTAAGGAAAATATTAAAAAATTTACTGAAGTGATGACTGCACAAATCTTTGATGAAAATGAGAGCCAATAAGTAAATATTTTGAATAGATTGTACAAGACATGGGGCTGTATAACACAGTGAACCATATGTGGAAGATGAACTGTGGTTGAAAACAGTACAAATATTTGAGTGTTCTCTCATGAACCATACAAAGTGTACAAAACTAATACATGGTGTTAATAATAGGAGTATGCATGGAATAAATATGCAGAATGTAAGCTATGGACCATAGATAGTTGTAATAGTCTGATGATGTTCTCTCATAATTTGTAACAAATGTTCTACTACAATGTTGGTGGAGGGGTATGGGAATTCTACACATCATGCATGATTGTTTTGTAAGCTCACACATTCTCTAATAAAACTATATATATTTTTAAAAGTCATTAAAAATGTATGCACATGTACAACAAAACACGTTTATAACTTTTCTGTATTTAACTGTATTATTAGTAATAGACAAACACTGGAATCAATTCAAATGTCCACCAAGAAAAGACTGGATAAATAAATTGTAGTATATAAAGGCAAAGGGATACTGAACAGCAAAAAAAAGAAAAAAAAATGAAAGGAAAAAAAGAACAAACTGCAGGTTGCCTCCAGAAAGACTACAAATTTATAGCACCCCAAGAATATCCCAAATTGCCTGTTTCCTGGAAGCCTGCCAACACTAGATTCTTAAAATAGATTTTTGGGAGCTTGATGATTTAGCGTTTGCAAAACAGTCTTTAAGTGGTTTAGTTTGCATTTCTTTATTGCCAAAACCAAATATTTTCCTTGTAAAATGTTTGATAGTGAACTTCCCCTACCATAGATTCCCTGGTCATTTGTCTTCTGCCCATTTGTCCAGTGAGGGTTCTTTGTTCTCTTTATAGACCTGTATTTGATCTTTATATATTTTATTATTACATTTTTATCTCTCACAGTATTCACAACTTTCCCCCATTCTAATGGTTTCCTTTTTATCTTAGCTTTTAAAATTACTTTCTTTTAAAATATAATTGAATGTTTCTATGATCACACCTTTCCATTTTTCACTCTAAAACTTTTTCTGTTGCCCCAGTGGCAATATAATATCTCTTCCTGAGTTGGGAAAGATAGGTTTTCTTCCAATCAGTGTTTCCCAAACTATGTTCCTCATTTCTCTGCATATTAATACATTTTCTAAAAGGATTCCATGATCAAATTAATTTAAAACAATGAATTATTTTAAAAATCACCATGGTATTTAGATTTCATTGGATTACTTTTGAATTATGGCAAAAATATTACACTAAAATTTAATTATTAAAGCACACATTATTAAAATGAACTTAAGAATTTTATAACTAATAAGATGAGATCTTTAGAAAACAGTGGAAAGGACAAAAGCCTTTTTTCCAGAAATATATTAGGGGGAACAGTAGCAAAACTTTCAAGACAACCACATATAGAGTAGTAGGAAAGTTGGTTATGGGAGGACTGGTCAACAAATATGTCTCTTATGATCAACTAAGTAACGGTTCTTAACTTTAGTCACCGATTAGAATCATTTTGGGAGCTTTAAAAAAAAATGTTGATTTTCTTTGGAGTTCTTCTTTAGGCCAATCAAACCTGAGTCTGGTGATGAAACCCTGTCATCAACGTTATGGTTTTGAAGCAGGTTAGTATAGGAAAAGGGAAGATTTGGGGACATCGCTGAAGACCTGGCAGACAACATAGCCAACAGACAACAAGGTCAAATGACAACATGCCAGTGTGATCCCATCCAGAAACCTCTTGAGGGATCCTGTGAAACCCTGGAATAAAAACTCATTTGGAATGAGAATCTCATTTGGAATGAGAATCCTGTTCAGGGTCAAGGGAAAGCCCCAGATACCCTGAAAAGGCCTCACCATTGGTACCCTGAGAAATGACAGGTGGGGCAGCCAATCAGAACAGCAAAGAGCTGGGGCCCTGCCCTAACATTAAGAGGGATGCGAAAGACTTTTAAAAGTGCTGACCTGGGGCCACAGGCACACAGCACACCCTGCATTAAGCCCGCAGTCCATGTACTTTTCTGAGATGTATACTTTTCTCATTTTCATGTTTCTTAATAAACCCTTTACTCCCTTGTCTACTCTATGGCATGTCTTTAATTTCTTTTATGTGACATAAGGCAAGAACCTAGAAACCCAGAAACCATAGCCAACCAGTAACAGTTATTGTTGTGTTTTATTTTAATTTAAAGCTCCCCAGGTTTTTCTAGCATAAACTAAGAAAGTGAGTCTAAGATGAACTCAAGAAAAAAAATTAAGAAATATTCGAGTATATGGATTCACTAGAGAAGGAAAATTTTCCTCTCTGGAGTTGATATCAATGAAGATTTTTCCATCCAATTAAAAATTCATGTAAATTACACATTACAGAGATCATGGATTTGGGCAGTTGGCAGCTTCCCAGATATAAATAGAAGGCAGTAACACCAGACAAGAAGGGTAAATGTTCAACTGGAATAATCTGAAAAAAATGTTTGTTTTGTTTCTAATATGTGTTCCTTTGTTTGTTTTTCAGCTCACTCATCTTTAGTATGAAGTAAAATTCTAGCACTTACTTTGTAAATTCAGAGAGTATGAGTATAGTAGCCAGTACAGTGGGAAATTTTATATGCCATTCTTGAGAAAAGAATAAATAGTAAGCGACTTCAGGTAGATAAATGGGATGCACATTGAGTCACCTAGGAATTCAGTTGATGTTCAGATTTTCCAATTTTGTAACTGTAGCTTCTGTTAATCAAATTTATTAGTATATTGTTTTACTACAGTGATTTTATATTTCAAAACATTTCAAGAGAGATCCAAAAGGAAAATGTGGTATCATGAAATATTCCATAAAATAAATACCCGGAGAAAATATGAAAGCCTGTAAGAATTATACTACTATATAATGTACTTCTTTTCAGAAATTTATATTTATAAGAATGTTGCAATGGTTATAATACTACATTATGTTTGAGAATATATTTTAGAGAAATATTTTAAAATGATATATAAATGATATCTCTGTCTTAGCTTTTCTGTTACAGTTTTTCGAATGTATTCTTAAAGTCATAAGGCAAATTCTACTTGTGGTAAATTAAATACCCTTTGCAACTCAGACACAAATCTATATTATGATAATGCAAAAACTATTTTTACTTGTCTGGATAATGATTTCCATATTATTTGCAAGCCTATGTTTTATATATTATTAAACTGATCTTAATTGGTTTTAGACAGATATAATCCATTCATTAAATTAGTTCATATTTTACCATTCCCTTTTGCTCTTACTCCAGAATTTGATTTCAATATTTTCATCATCTTAACAGCAGAGTTTAAATCAAATTCAACACAATCAAATTCCACATTTAATTAGCAAAATACTAGGACAAGTATTGAGGAACACTTCCATGTTGAAATGGTCTACCTTCTGTCATATCAAATTTAATATTTCTGTAATCCTCATAAATTGGTTTCTGTAGACTGTCAAGCACTGCTCTGGGGCTCATTGTAAAATAAAAAGAGTCTGTACATGTAAAGCAATAGCTCATTTTAACGGGGTCCAAAGATTTTTGCTTCTAATTGGTCACACTGAATTAATGAAAATCAAAATGAAAGGTTAGCTATCCCTAAAGGAATCTCAAAATATCTTTATTATATCAACTGTAATTTGTCTCATTAAGACTATCATTAAGTCATAGCATTTTATGCTTGTTCAGTGTTTCTTAATCTGGGAATTCAGAATCAAACAATATAAAACTTTAGGTATAGCCACCAATTACAATATTTAACAAGCATACACTTTACTTCCGTTGTCATAATTTCATTCCTCAAATTAAACTGCCATGCTATGATATTTAAAGCCTTAAAAGTGCCAAAATATAATTCCTTATTTATACCATTACCTTATAATCACTCATGAAATATTTGTTATAAGAAATTTAATATATATTAAATTTATAATATATAATATAATAATCAGGATTATTGCATATTCATTCTAACTTTCATTCTAAAACCCTTTATATCAAAATACAAATGAAAATGATAACAATCAACAAATATAATGACTTTATTCTACATTTATTAGAAAAATATATTTCAAAAATTGAAGACATCTGTTTATGCACTTGTTTGCATTTGAATTTTTTAAATAATATTTTATTGACATAGAGTTCACAAAGCTTATAATTCACACATTTTTTAAGTGTACAATTAAATGTTTTTAAGTATTTTTTGCTCATTGCTTGTTGTTTTTACTCATTGTCTGCTTGTTTGTTTGTTTTCTTTAGGAAGCACCGGGAACCAAACCTGGGACCTCCCATGTGGAAGATGTGCTCAACTGCTTAAGCCACATCTACCCCCTACCGTTGAATTTTATCATATTTTCTACTTATCTAAATAAATCACAGAATATAAGGTATATGAATACAGAACATAGAGTTTTAGTCACATATTTTCATGTATGTGTATATATACTTATATATAAATATGTACATGTGTACACTTACAAACATGCATTTGTATAAACACATACTATAGGTGTTTGTTCATCTTCCTTGTTTCTTTAGGAGGCACTGAGAACTGAACTTGGGACCTCTGATGTGGGAGGGAGGCATCTAATTGCTTGAGCCATCTCTCTTCCATGCTTTGTTGTGATCTCATTATGTTTTTCTTCTTGTGTCTCTTGTTGCATCATCTTGTTGTGTCAGCTTGCTGCACCTGCCTGTTGCACCAGTTTGCTGTCTTCTTTAGGTGGCACCGGGAAGTGAATCACAGACCTCCCATGTGGTAGGCAGGAACACAATCACTTAAGCCACATCTGCTTCCCTGTATATTTATTTTTTATAAAATTTTGTGTATTTAAATTCTCCATAACATTATTAATATTTTATTTTGAAGATGCTTTTATTAGGTTATCTTTCAGGATTTTTCTCCAATTTTGACTTCTTATCCTTTTCAAGGCTGTAATTACACTCATCACATTTTAATTAAGCTAATGCTTATGTTCCTGAGCTAGCACTATCAGTTAACCCTTGCTAATTATCTGTTTTCAGAATAAAGTTTTGTCCTTCATATTATCGTTTTAAAAATTTTCACTTCATGAGAAGTGGAAAAAATACATAATTCATTGTAATTAAATATTTTCTAACTCATTTTCTTTGTTAAGTCCAGTGTTGATTGAGTGAAGTGTCTTTGGCTTCAAAAAAATTTTATTTTCTACCTTAGAGGGAAGGAACAGAAAAGATAATACTAAAGAAGATAACTGTTCTACAATGTTATATGTTCTATAAATTATGTATGCATAAGTGGATAAGAGGAAAGAAGTAAATATTTACATAAGTTGGTAGGTGGACAGGACATGACATTTGTATCAATCTTCAAGTGATAAAAGTGGAAGAGAGGATAAACATAAGAGCATTTCCTACACGAGGAACAGTATGTGGAAAGAAACACTGGGAAGTGCATAGAGATTTCAGAGATCAAGGAATAGCCTCATGAGACAATAACATAAAATTATATTATGGGTCAGAGTTAGGAATGCAACTGGATATTGGATTGTAAATGATCTAGATAGGACATGGTAAGCTGCTTGAATTTTTAAAAATAAGCAATGTGGAAGCAGAAGCAATCAAACATCAAGTGTTTTAAATCAAGAGAGTCATGTGCTTTAAAAAATAACAATGTTATGCAATATTATATAGGCTATGGAAATAAGAGGAAAAATGTAATGAAGAAAAATGTATGATTTTTGTACATTTATAAGTACATCTTTATTTGTTAGTGTATAGAACTTGGGTCTGTAACATTTTGTAAATAATAATATAAACTTGTAGGGATTCACTATATATTCACACATCCATTCACCCATTCATTAATGTGCCAAGCCTTGAAGAGATGATGAATAAAAAGACCTTGCATTTTGAATGATGAATGAAAAAACAATAAAAATAATCATATAACAGTAACTGTGATGCAGAAATTAATACAGGGTTATGGTTATAATAGTCCATTTGCAAAATAATAATAATAAGTGACTAAGTTTTCAGAGAAGTTCTTCTTGAGGAGCTGATATTTAAGCTGATATTTGACTAAAAAAAGGAGCAAGGATTATCCTTCAAAGATCAAGATGAAAAGTATTATGGAGTTTACGAAGCCAGAATATTTGTGATGACTAAATTATTTATATAAATATATTATATATAGAGAGAAGATATGCATATCTAGATATACATGCAAATATATATACTACATATTTTTTCTATTCACACTTAAAAAGTCTTAGAAAAATAATTTGAGTATGTTAACCTTAGGGAAAAGTTTTAAAATTATACTTATCAGTATAAAAGCCTGATAAATGTAAAAAGCATGGGAATAACTAAAATTAATGTAATGTTCTCTTTTGCAATTCAAATAAGTATTTTTCTTTCTTGCTTTTAAAAATGTTTGCACATATTTAGTTAGTTAAACACAGTGAGAAAGAGTCATATTTATTCTAGATTTTCTTTCATATTCTCAACTTTACAATTTCTTTTTTTCAAAACCATTAATTGAACATAATTAATAATAAGAAAAAGGACCATAGGAGCTACTGCTTTAAATGTAACATCTACTATGTATAGGACAATAAATTGAGGATACACACTCTATATTCAATTCCTTAAATGAAGCATGAAAGTAGGTATTTATTCCCTTTTACAGATGAGAATATATGTTTAGGCTTAAATTATGCCAATGCATAGATCATATACATGCTACATACAAATTTAATCCCAAATTGTTACTTCAAAACTCACAATGCTGTGTTGTGAAATCCTGTATTTCACAGTTTGATAAATTGTGGAAATTTATGTATATGGAAGTATTGATTTCTTTCTTATGGAGCTCATAGACTAATGCAGAAACTCACAGAAAAGTGGAGGCACTAATCTATAAAGAGCCCAAAGTTCCACCAGTCAGAATATGTTCTGATTAATGGATGTCCCAAATATTAACATATGAATTTTAATCTTGGTATTGAGTAGACAAAAATGTCTTATATGTTGGTAAACATTGTATGATATCAATGATACTGAGCCCTTTAAGTTGACCTTAAAATTTCAAAATAACATTCTATGGATAAGAAATATCATGAATGACTTTGAAGACTAAATACATTAATGAATTAACAACCACATTTGTCCCTATCATTTTCTGAACCACCATCTATGCTTGCGTGTATGTGTGTGTATTTACAAAGTTCTCACAGTGGAAATACAGAGAAAGTGCATAAAAGTAGCACATTCTGATGAGATTATCGGTCTTGGGAAAGAAGTGTAATATGACTTGGTAAAAATTGAAAAATAAATTTATTAAAAAAAGCAAATATTCTTATTGATAAATTCTTGTTGTTGAATATTATTAGTTTGATGGGTTTCAGAAGCAGATTACTGATGACTCCAGACTTTGGACAGGCCTTATGTGCTTTTTGAAAACAGAATTAGATATAATTTAGCTTTCTTTTCAGTTAGGTGCCGTTGGATTTGAGAGCCTGAAATGCAAATTGAATTGGCAGAGGCAGAAAGGAATATCATTATGAAGTTACAGTAGTCGTACACAAAACCTATGTGTTGGGAAGTAGGTGTGGCTTAGGTGATTGGGTTCCTGCCTACCACATTGGAGGTCCATGGTTTGGTTCCCAGTACCTCCTAAAATAGACAGCGAGCTGGCTTGACAGGCCTATGTGGCAAGCTGACACAAGATGACACAACAAGAGACACAAGAAGAAAAACATAATGATAGGCACAACAAAGCAGGGAGCAGAGGTTCCCGGTGCCTCCTAAAAGAGGACAAGCAGGATGGCTAGCTGGCATGACAGGTAGGCATGGTGAGTTTAAGCAACAAGGTGATGCAACAAGAGACACACAAGGAAAAACATAAAGGGAGACAGAACAAAGCAGAAAATGGAGGTGGTTTAAGCAATTAGGCGCCTCCCTCCCACATCGGAGGTCCCTGGTTCATTACCCAGTGCCTCCTAAAGAAACAAAGAAGACAAACACACAGAAAGTGCAAACAATGAGGGGGTGGGAAGAGATAAATAAATAAAATAAATCTTTAACACGAAAACATGTTTGGTTCTCAGATTGAGCTGAAAGTGCGAATTTGCATGTCACGATTTTTTCTGTTCTCTTTGGAAATATTCTTCTTTACTTTCTTCATATATAGAAATATTTCTTATGCTTCTCTGCTGCACAGAGAGAAACATGGTTGCCTCAACCCCTTAACTTTTTTTTTTTTTTTTTTTTAAAAGATTTATTTATTTTATTACATATCTCCCCTTCCCCCCCGTTGCGGCGACGCGCCGAGACTTGGTCACTGCGCAGGCGCGGCTTTCCCCGCTTGTGGGCGGCCTCTGCTTCCATCACGGCCGGCTTTTTCAGTTCGCGGGTGGCTGGCTGTGCTCGATCTGCAGGCGACCTGCCCTGCCCGTGGCGGCCTCTGCCTGTCCGTGGCAGCTTTTTGCCCTGCCCACGGCGGCTCCGGCCCGCCCATGGCGGCTTGCCATTCTCAAGGCGGTCTGCCCGCTAGGAGAGGTCCCCGGGAACCGAACCCAGGGCCTCCCATGTGGTTTCCCAGCGAGCTCCCCATCCACTGAGCTATCTAGCCGGGCCCAACCCCTTAACTTTTTATTACACATTTGGGCTAAGACAGAGACCCAGATCATATTCTCTTTCCTAAACCCATAATAATAAAGAGACATGAATTAATTTACCTAGTTTTTGTAGTGTATCTTATGCCAGATCAAAATTGCTGGCCATAAGAAAATGTGTATAATAAGATTTTCTTACTGAGTGGCATAAGACAAGAGAGTGAGGTAGGATTAAATGTCTGGTTCCCAAGAAGGAAAACCAATTGATATTTGTTACAATTTACATGCATTTTATTTTATGATAATATACTTGGTTGTATTTTACATTTTTGAGAATCAATAAAACTTATAAATAAATTTTATTTACCCAAAATGCTTTATGACCCAGAATGCCTCTTTTCTGACCCTGATAGCAAAAAAAATGTTTAAATTTACATGAGCTAATTTAGTAAGAGCTAATTTATTAGGAGATAAAATGTGGTTCCTGATATCTCATACTTTCTATCCTAAAATATTATAGAAATTTGTAATTTTTTGAACTATTTTTAAACGGACTTTATTTTTTTTAAGATTTATTTATTTTTTATTACATATCTTCCCTCCCCCCCGCTACGGCGACGCGCCGAGACTGGTCACTGTGCAGGTGCGGATTTCCCCGCTTGTGAGCGACTTCTGCTTCCATTCACGGCCGGCTCTCAGTTTGTGGGTGGCTGGCTGCGCTCCATTCGCGGGCAACCTGCCCTGCCCGTGGCGG
>PVKH010022184.1:0-14155 GCA_004027955.1 Chaetophractus vellerosus
AAGAATGGATGAAATTTAATAACATGTTTCTCTGGGGGTAATTACAGCATCAAACTGCCACAGAATCAAATTAAGACCAATCTAGCCAAATCAAGACAACACATTCCCTCAAACCACCCCCACAGTGTCCTGTCAGTGTACATTTTCTAATCTTGTTCCTTCTTAGTAGAATGCATCTTTCCCTTTATACTCCTTTGCTCAACCCCATCTACCTGATTCCCACTGTTGCCTCAAGGTCAACTTCAAATGGTACTTCCATCATGAATCCCTCTCAGTTTGACATTGCCCTCATGTTACCATCCACACAGCTTAACTTATCTTTTGATATTAATTAATATTTTATATTTAATTTTATTTACCTTTATATCTAGTTCCTACCTGATGGCAAATTCCTGGAAGGCAGTGACTGTATTTCATCACCTTTGAAGGTTCAGTAGCACCTAGAGTGGCTCCTTCCATAACAAACAATGCTATTGAAAGTGTGTCTGTGGCCTCACACCAGCCTACAAACTATTTGTTACTAGTTCATAATGAGATAAGTACAGAGGTTGAGAGTGAGTGTTGAGAAAGCTTTATGGCAATTTGACATTATTATTATGATATAGAAGCATGTGAGTGTTTTCCTAATAATTTATTTTCATTATATTTAAAGTATTCTTCCCTGACATTTTAGAAAACAAACAAACAACAACAACAACAACAAAAACAAAAGCCCTGGTCCTTTACCCCAGATAATTTAAGACATCAAAATACATGATGAGTACAATTTCAATATTTCCTAATATTAGATAAGTTTCCCTCACTCTAACAAGGTCTTCCTTTCAAAGATCACAGAATTTATTCTAAAATCTTTCAGAGACAGGGTTAATGATAATTGTAACTGAAACACATTAAAGTAAATTCTGGGGGCCGGCTGTAGCCCAGTGAATAGGGCGCCGGTGCACCACATGGGAGGCCCCGGGTTCAGTTCCCAGGCACCTCTCCGAGCGGGCAGACCGCCTGAGAAGGCAAGCTACCGTGGGCGGGGCAGAGCCGCTGTGAGCAGGGCAAAAAAAAAGCCACCACAGGCAGGGCAAAAAAAAAAGCCACCACGGGCAGGGCAAAGCCACCACGGGCAGGGCAAGCCACCTGCAAACGGAGCAAAGCCGCCTGCGAATGGAGCAAAAAGCCGCCTGGGAATGGAAGCAGACCTGCCCACAAGTGGGGCAAGCCACCTGCGCAGTGAGCTGACTCAGCGTGTTGCCGCAGTGGGGGGAGACAAAGCAGACATAGAAGAACACAAAAAATGAACACACAGCAAGAGCAAGCAGAAAGGGGAGGGATATGTAACAAAAAAAAAAGTAAATTCTGTACTCATATCACAAACCTTAGCACTAATGACTGTTATCCACAAATGACATCTTTTGCACTTTCAGCAATTCTCATAAAAAACATTACCTGTAACTCTTTTGGGAGCCTCTGATAACCATTTAAAATTGTTAATTATATAATTCACAGGCATTGGGTAGTACAAATTCTGTGTCTAAACAAGTTAAGGATATATTTCTGAGGGTGTAAGATTTCCCCTGACCTTTGCTGTTCTCTTTCAACTTCACTCACAAACTGGGCTTACCCATGGTTTGGGGAGGGTTGCATGCTCAGAATTTTCTCTCACTTTAACTAAACTGAACATTATTATTCTTTATCAACAAATATGCATTGAGGACCTACCATGTACCGAGATAATGTCTCACACTGGAGAAAAAGCAGTAAACCAAAAAGATACAAAGTCTTGTTCTTGTGGAGATGGAGATTACACTTTCTAGTGGAGAGTTTTCATTCTAAGTGGATTGTTCTGGGAAGTAGACAACTTCTGTTGCCTCCAACTCCCCATCCTACTCTTGTTCTCAAGCCTACTTTTACTCTAAATCTATCTCCTCCAGCCCACTGATTGGAATCATACATAAATTCCATTTGTATCATATACAAAATTATCAGACATACTAAGATCTAGTTCTGAGATTCTTTATAAGGATTTATTTGAAGATGCTTATCAATAAGAGCATGACAAGGCTGTTCATGACTGTAAGTAAGTCATGAACCCCTGAAGATTCCCCCCAAATAAATAGAGGGGTATGATTTAGGGGAAGAAAAGGGATTAGGTTCTATGTTATGCAAGTGACAGCTCCAAGTTAATAAATTTGGACATTGACATCTTTGTGATTTCATTTTCTCAAGGCAAGGTGAAATCTTGGTTATACATAATCTACTTTTCTATCTTCTAAAGATACTTCTTTTATCCTAATACTTCATGGTCTTTAAGGGAGTAAGAATTAATAATTTAATCCTACTAACTAATTCTTATTACATATTTATAGATAAAATTGTAACCCTCCTCTTCTAAACGACAAACCCTGCCTGGATGAAAGCATAGCTCTTTAGGTAAGCCTTTAAGAAGCCTTAGTATGAGACATGTTTGCAGAACAAGTTGTTCTTTAAATAGAGGAGAAGCAATATATATGTCTTTACCTACAGGTAAGGTATTGCCCAAATATATACTCATTTTGAGCTTTACCAAATCAAAAGGTTCCAGATGGAAAATAATAGAACTTCCCTAATTTAATTTTTAACATGACTACAATTATGGCTACATAAAATGCCTCATTATTTATTAGTTGATAATTTAATTTTTAGTTCACTATGAGTCTAATAATGTACAACAAAATCTGCATTAAGCTACTTATTACTATTAAGAACTTATTTGTGGGGCTTTTCCCCTGGATTGAAATGTACACAAAGCACATAGAAACAACAATTCATTTACTTACTAAATTTGTGCAGGCTGTTTGTAGATGTGTTTTTCAGAATTTCATGTCTGGTATAAGTTGTCATTGAACACATTTATTCCATCTGGACCTATGTATAACAAAGATTCTTTACAACAAGTCTACACAGGGATGGATTGAGCCATAGTTCATATAAAATTTCTTTTAGTTAAAATGGTCAGGAAGACTTCAGGTCTTAATTGAATGGAGGATAAAGTGGTTAGTACAACATTATATAAGGCCCACAAAAAAAAGAAACAAAAATAGAGATAGATGATGATGATGGTAGGTATACATAGATAGATAGATAGATGGATAGATGATAGATAGATAGACATGAAATTTAAACTGGAAAAGTGTTTTCACTGCAGCTTCTAAAGATCCCCTCCCTTTCACTGAACATTGCATGTTCTAATTTCCCAGCACTTCAACATTGCAGATATTAACTCCTCACATTGCCACTGCTAACACTTTGAGAACAGGGACTGTGTTTTAGCCATTCATTTATTCATTTGGCACATATTTATTGAGATATCACAGTGAACAAAATAGACCTCACAGAAGTACAGTTGGGTGAAAGAGGCAGACATTAGAACAACAATCACAGAAACACATGTATAATTACAAAGTGCAGTAAAGAATCTGAAGGGAAAGTCAAAGAGTTTATTAGAATATCTATGAGTACCTTATTGAGGTGAGAAATGGCTTCCCTGAAGAAATGACATTTAATCTGAGACCTAAAAGAAGGACAAATTTTCAGAAATAGATAGGGATAAGAATGATGCAGATAGTAGGCAAGTAAGTAGAGGAGATGACATGAAATTAAGCTAAAGAAGTAGAAAAGGTCAGGCCATTCTAGGCCTTGAAGGGCATGTCGAGGATTCTGGATTTTAGCTTAAGTGTCATTGCAAGTATTGAAGGTTTTAAGCCAAGAATCATTGTGGTTATATTGAATTTTTAGAAACAATACCTACGCTATAGTACGGAGAATAGATGGGAAATACCACCAAGGAAAGCAGAGAGAACAATGAGAACAATTGAGAGATCATTACAGTCATCCAGGGGCCTCAGAATCTTCAAGTGTTCCATGGCACATAGATCTTTCTCAGCAAATATTAACTGGACTCCTTGGACTCCTTAGACTCTTTGAGACTCCTATCTCAAACATTTACTTTACTTTGGTTGTAAAGACCTTAAAATTGCTGTCCAATCTCATTTTTCTGCAATCCTAAAATGTTTACCTGGCTTGTAATGTTTATATGACTCAATTAGATACCTATGGCCTATTGTAGGTGAGCAAATAATATTAAGTCCTTTCTGCTTCCTATTTTTGTGACCTTCTCTATCAGATAAAATCAAATTTGTGCTACTTTGATCAAATTACCATTTCCTTATTAGAAACCCAACACAGTCTTGTATTCAAATGTTCTAAATTTTAAGAATGCAATCACCAAATAAATTTTCTAAACTATTTCAAAGTTTTATATATATATATATATATTTATCCAAGCATTTAAATGTATTATATGGATCAATAAAAATCATCAGGCAATCATTATCTATAGGATTACTGATAAGGATAAGCCCTAGTGAACATTACTCTGAAATGGCTACATACTACAATATACTGAGTAAGTTCAGTCAGTAAGACAGAAGTGATAAATGAGTTAGCATGACCCAATATCAATAAGTACTTGTCCATTTGGGTTTAGTTCAAGGCAGTTCAAAAATTCTGAGGAGGAAAAAAATAGACCGGTGGCAAAGATCCTGGAAAACTAGAACATTTTGGAAGAGTTTTAGAAGACTAATGATCAGAATAACATTCAAAGAGAATAAAGTAGGCAAATTTAGAGAGACTAGACTAAAATGTGTGAAGAAAATCAATGTGGTTGGCACACTGACTAAATACTTATTGAAAGACAAGTGCAGATATTTTCCTGATGATAATTCATGTGAAATATTAGAGATTTCAGTAGAGTTACAAATTGAGGCAGTTATTTGCTAATCTTGGATTATAAATCAGTTCTTCTGAAATGCCAGATAACTCTGACTTAACCCTTCCTCTAGGTCCACTCTCCACCCTTCTCCACCTTACTGTCTAGGGAAGCTGACTTGCATGGATTCTATCAATGGGCTCCTACGTCCTCTGGCTTCCAGTTTGTTTCGCTAGTAGGAAACCCAGAGCAGGAGGAAATTGAGGACAGGATATTTATTGCCCTGATTCCCATGCTGTTAATTCGCCTTGGGCAACCTGTGTCCCTTGACAGAAGGTCACTCTCCCATTCTAGGTGGCCTGCTCTGAGATGTTCTCTCTTTCTGGGCCTTCTGGATTCTAGTAATTTCTCTGCCCCATCCCCTGTCCTTTCATCTAGAGGTGGTGAAAGCTTGCTGCTCCTTAGCTCCAGGTTCCTGCACTATCCCCGTGATAGCCCTATGCTCCCCACCACCACCATCACCACACACACACCTTTGTAATTAGTCACTTTTATATACAAACTTTCCTCAAGTTATCCTAATTTGAGTGTGATATCCATTTCCTTTGAGATCCTGCCTGATATCTATAATTCCTGACAAACTCTATTTCCACTAGATGTGTGTTTCCAATATATCAATCATTCCTCTATAGACCTTCCAGCCAGAGAAACCTGAGCAATTGACCTTTGTTCTCATACTACAGCACTGAGTTCAGAAAGTCCTTGGGCCAGATTTGGCCAGACAGGGTTGGGAAAAGGATGATACATGGGGGCTGTGTTCCGAACTAAAAGGTGCTCTGTGGTTATACTATATATTGCGTATTGTATAACACTTAAGACTGATAAGATGTACCTGCCCAAAATAAGAAGGTTCCTGGTAGGCATGCAGCTAGACCAGTCACCTGCAAATGGCTCCAATCTTATGCATTTAAGGTGGGCCTTCAGGGGACACCTGAGCTTCCAGAAGCTCTTATATGATCCTCGATGACTCATGTTATTATGTGAAACTGCATGAACCCCTGATGAAGATTTTGAGATCTAGAAGCTTGCATATCTGCCTTTCCTGGGAAATGTTCCTGATTTTGCCATTGTGAATTGTGGCAGCTCTGGCTTCATTCTCTTATCTGTGACTACATAAACTTTGTCTAACATACCCCAAAAGTCTATGAATAATATCCCCACCCATCCAAGCTTACTATTGACATTTGTCAGTGTAGTAGTCATGTAGCTTACCATTTCACGAATTATGCCTTATCTGAATCACACTTTTCAATTTTAATTCAACTCCTTATTTTAATTAATATTACTCTATGAAATACCAGCAAAATCATAAATTTGATGTGCTAGTTACATGGTTTCTTATACATGTAAAAATAAATACATAACACTGTTTAGTTCCTGCTAGTATAGCTGGGTAAGCACCTGGACCAACCCTCCCATTGAAAACAACTGAATATCTTAAATTAAAAAATACGTTAAAATCATCTCAAAAGCACAGAGGGGCAGGCAGAAAAGTAAGCAATTGCAAGCTACTGTCCAAACCTGGGTTTTCATGGCCTTATTGTAGGCAGGAAAAGAGATCAGCCTTAAGGCCCAGTCAAAAGAAGGAATCTAAGAGAAGAGGAAGTTGGACTCTCAAGGTGTGAGGGGCTCAAGCATGAGCAGAAATACCTCCCCCCGAAGAGGATGAAAGAAAATCATTTTGCCTCTTTTTAGACACTAGGAAAAGGGCAAGGGAGGGGGGGAGAATAATTCCTAGGAATTTGGAACTAGAAACTAGCCCTCTTCAGCCTGAACCTATACTACCAAAATTATCAAATCCATAAATGTAATTCAGAGTGATCCTAGACGGGTAGTTCTTCTATTTGCTTAGCTGAAGCAAACACAATCCTTTCTAGAGGAACCACCTTCATTCTAGGCCTCAAAGAATTTCTAGAAATAAAATTAAAAGAAAATTCAGCAATTCACAGACCCAAATAATTAAACATAACAAGGAAATAAAGTGCCCTGAGCAAGAATAAGCAAAAGCAACAGACAGAAGAGACAAAAACACAGGGAATTTAAAAACTAAAGATATCAAGACACAGATCTTGGGGGGAAAAGTATATTCACCATGTTGAAAGATGTCTGTTCAAGACTTTTGCCCATTTAATAATTGGTTTGTTTGTTTTTTTTTGTTGTTAAGTTGGAAGCTTTCTTTAAATATACTGTATATTAATCATTTACTGGATATACGGTTTCTAAATATTTTCTCCCATTGTGTAGGCTGTGTTTTTACTTTCATGATAAAATCCTTTGAGGAACAAAAGGTTTTTATTTTGATGAGGTCCCATTTATCTAATTTTTCTTTCGTTGCTTGTGCCTTGGGTTTAAACTCTGAGAAACTATTGCCTAACACAATGTCCCAAAGATGCTTCCCTACTTTTTTAGGAGTTTGAAAATTCTAGCTCTTATAATTTAGGTCTTTGATCCATTTTGAGTTGATTTTTATATATGTGAAGTTGGGGTCCTCATTTTGTTTTGCAAATGGAGATCCAGTTTTCCCAGCACCATTTGTTTAAGAGACTTTGACACCTTGTCAAAATTCAGTTGGCCATAAACTTGGGGGTTGATTTATGAGCTTGCAATTTTATTCCATTGTTCTAGATGTCTGTCCTTGTGCCAGCACCATGCTGCTTTCATTATTGTGGCTTTGTAATAAATTTTAGGATTGGTAAGTGTGAGTCCTTCAACTTCATTCTTCTTTTTCAAGATGGCTTTAGCTATTCGGGGACCCTTACCTTTCCATATAAATTGGATGATTGGCTTTATCATTTATGCAAAGAAAGTTGTTGGAATTTTGATTGGGATTGCATTGAATCAACAAATTGTTTTGGGTAGTATCGACATCTTAATGATATTTAGTCTTCCAATCCATAAATACAGAATATCCTTCCATTTATTTAGGCCTTCTTTAATTTCTTTTAGCAATGTTTTGTAGTTTTCTGTATACAAATCCTGTACATCCTCTTTTAGATTTATTCCTACATACTTGATTCTTTTAGTTGCTATTGTGAGTGGAATTTTTTTTCTTGATTTCTTGTTCCAATGGTTCATTGCTTGTGTACAGAAACACTACTGATTTTGGGGTATTGATCTTGTACCCCTCCACTTTATTGAACTCATTTATTAGCTCTGGAACTTTGTTGTGGATTTTTCAGGATTTTCTGTAAATAGGATCATCTCACTGGCAAACAGTGAAAGTTTTACTTCTTTCTTTCCAATTTGCATGCCTTTTTTCCTTGCCTAATTGCTCTGGCAAGAACTTCCAGTACGATGTTGAATAACAGTGGTAACAGTGGACATCATTGTCTTGTTCCAGATCTTAGAGAGAAAGCTGTCTTTCACCATTAAGTAGAATGTTAGCTGTGGGCTTTATCATGTTGAAGAAGTTTCCTTCTATTCTCAGTGTCTGAGTATTTTTTTATCAAGAAAGTGAGCTGTATTTTGTCAAATGATTCTGTTGCAACAATTGAGATGATCGTGTGCTTTTTTCCCCTTTCATTCTGTTAATGTGGTGTCTTACATTAATTGATTTTCTTTTTTTTTTTTAATGTATGACAAGTACTTTACTTGAACTACTAAAAATATTATCCACCATCTCATCTTTTTAATGTAGTCTGCAGGAACAGAACTAGTCCAGTAGATATCATAAGAAAGAATTCATGGAAACAAAATAAAAGCTTAGAGATATTCTTTTGGAGATATGTAGATAGCATAAACAAAAAAACACCGTTATTTTAGTTCCCTAGGCTGCTCCAGCAAATACCATGAAATACACTGGCTTTAACAATGGGGGTTTATTGGCTTACAAGCTTAGTTTTTAGGTGCAGAAAAATGTCCAAATCAAGGCATCATCAGGTGATGCTTTCTTCTGAAGACTGCTGGCAATCCTGGAATCCTCTGTTACATGGCAAGGCACTTGACAGGGTCTGCTCTTCTGTTCCTTCTCTTCTGGATTTCCTTGCTTTCAGCTTCTTGCTTCTGTGACTTTCTTTCTCTGTATTCATCCCATTTGTAAAGGACCCAGTAAGAATATTAAGATCCACCCTGAGCCATGACTTAACTGAAGTAACCTATTCAAAACATCATACTTAAGATATGTTTACACCCATAGGAATGGATTAGCTTTAAGAACATAATTTTCTGGGATACCTACAATTTCAAACCACCACAACCATTAAAATACGTTTGGTAATTATAACTAAATGTTTTTGAAAAAAGTTATATGGATCACAAATTTTATTCATTTATTAGAACAATAGATATTGATTACTTATAATGTAGCAGGCACTATTCTTTGTTCTGAAGATAAAATAGATAAGGTCCCTCCTTTTATACAGGTAATTTGTAGTGGGAAGGGGTACAGATGATATTGTTTATTATATGACCAAGATAATTTCATGTAGTGATAAGAGCAATGACAATTGATTTTCTTATGTTGAACCAACCTTGTATACCAGAGATATACCCACTTGATCAGTGTATAATTTTTTAATATGCTGTTGGATTTGGTTTTGTAGAATTTTGTTGAGGATTTTTGCATCCATATTCTTAAGAGATATTGATCTATAGTTTTCTTTTATTGTGGTATCTTTATCTAGCTTTGGTATGAAGGTGATGTTGGCTTTGTAGAATGAGTTAGGGAAAATTCCCTCCTCTTCAATTTTTGGAAGAGTTTGAGCAGAATTGGAGTTAAGTCTTCTTACAATGTTTAGTTGAATTCTTCTGCGAAACCACCTGGTTCTGGGCTTTGCTTTGTTGGGGGGGGGGGGGGTTGATTACTGATTCAATCTCTATACTACTAATTGGCCTGTTGAGATCATCTATTTTTTCTTGAGTCAATGTAGGTAGTTTGTGTGTTTCTAAGAATTTGACCATTTCATCTAGGTTATCTAATTTGTTGGCATATAGTTGTTCATACTATCCACTTACAGTCCTTTTTATTTTAGTGGGGTCTGTAGTAATGTCCCCTTTTCATTTCTGATCTTTGTTATTTGTATCCTCTGTATTTCTTTGTCAGTCTAGCTAAAAGTTGTTGATTTTGTTGATCTTTCAAAGAACCAACTTTTGGTTCTGTTTATCTTCTCTAATTTTTTTGGTTTAGATTTGTTTTCTATTTCATTTATCTCCACTCTAATTTTGTTATTTCATTCCTTCTGCTTGCTTTGGGTTTAATTTGCTCTTATTTTTCTAGTTCTTCCAGTTTTGAGGTTAGGTTTCTGATTTGAAGTCTTCTTTTTTTAATGTAAGCGTTTAGAGCTATAAATATTCCTCCTCAACACTACTTTCACTGCATCCCATAAAGTTTTGGTATGTTGAATTTTTATTTTCATTCACCTCAAGATATTTCCTAATTTTGTTTCTGATTTCCTCTTTAAGCCTTTGGTCTTTCAGGAGTAAATTGTCTAATTTCCACATATTTGTGAATTTTACCATTCTCCCTCTGTTATTAATTTCTAGCTTCTTTCCATTGTGGTCAGAGAATATACATTATATGCTTTAAATATTTTCTAATTTATTGAGACTTGTTTTGTGACCCAACATATGGTCTATCCTGGAGAATGAACGATGTGCACTCAAAAAGAATGTGTTTTCTCTTTTCGTTGAGTGCAGTGCTCTATATATGTCTATTAGGTTTAGTTAGTGCAGTGTATCGTTCAAGTCTTGTACTTCCTTATTGATCTTCTGATTGATAGGAATAGTTTCCTACCATTCATGTAGATTTGTCAATTTTTCCCTTCAAATTTATCAGTATTTGCTTCATATATTTTGGTGTTCTGTGGTTAGAGGCATACAGAGTTATATTTGTTACATCTTCCTTTTCAATTGTCTCCTTCATCAGAATGTAATGACCATCACTGTCCCTCATAACTCTTTTTGAGTTAAAGTTTATATTTAGTATAGCACCCCAGCTCTCTTTTGGTTACTACTTTCATGGTATATATTTTTTGCTATCCTTTCAACCTCAACCTACTTGTATCTTTGACTTTAAGGTGAGTCTCTTGCAGACAGCATATAGTTGGGTCATACTGTTGATCCATTCTGCCAATCTCTGTCTTTTGCCTGGAGAGTTTAATCCTTTTACATTTAAAGTCACTACTGATAATACAGGTCTTTCTTCTGCCATCTTGCTATTTAGCTTTTGGTTATCTTATATCTTTTTTGTCCCCCACTTCTGTTAAATCCTACTTTTATATTTATTTGATTTTTTGTGTTCTACCATATTGAGTGACTTCTCATTTCTATCTGGATATATTTTTCATCTGTTTTCCTTGTGGTTACCATAGGGTTAAAATTTAACATCCTAAATATATAACAATTATATTTGGTTTGATACCAACTTAACTTCAACTGTATGCACATATACATTTCCCATGCCTCTGTCCCCCCACCATTTTTTGTTCTTGTTAACATTTATATCTTTGTACATTTTATATCCAACAACTTAGATTTATCATTACTTTTTATGCATTTGCATTTTAGCACCTATAAAAAGTAAGACGTGAAGTTACATAACAAACAATACAATACAATAATACTAACATTTATAATTACTCAAAAGGTTAACTTTACCACAGGTCTTTATTTTTTTATGCTTCTTTGAACTACTCTCTAGTGTTCTTTTGTTTCAGTCTGAAGAACTCCCTTTACCATTGCTTGCAGGTCTACTGGTGATGCACTCCCTCAGCTTTGTTTATCTGAAAATGGCTTAATTTCACTCTCATTTTTGAAAGAGAGTCTCACCAGATATAAAATTCTTGGCTGACAGTTGTTTTCCTTCAGCACTTTGAGTATTTCAACCCACTGCCTTCTTGCCTCCATGGTTTCTGATGTGTAATTGTACTCAATCTTATTTGTAATTACCTTGTATGAAAATATTGCTTTTCTCTTGCAGCCTTTATATATTTTTTTAAAGATTTATCTATTATTTATTACATATCCCCCCCCCCTTTCTGCTTGCTCTTGCTGTGTGTCCATTCTTCTGTGTTTTTCTATGTCTGCTTCTTGTCTCCCCCAGTCCCCGCGGCGACGCGCCGAGTCGGCCCTCCACGGCAGTGGCTCGCTCTGTTCGAGGGTGGCTCCATTCCGTTCCCACGGGCGGCTCCGCTCCATGTTTTGCGGGCAGCAGTCCTCCATGTTTTTTGCGGGCTGCTCGGCTTCCGCAGTTCGCAGGTGGCAGCTCCGCTTTTCACGGGTGACTTTGCCATGCCCGTGGGGACTCCGCCCTGCCCGTGGTGGCTTTTTGCCTTGCCCACGGCGGCTCTGCCCCGCCCACGGTGGTTTGCCTTTCTCAAGGCCGTCTGCCCACTCGGAGAGGTCCCCGGGAACTGAACCCGGGGCCTCCCATGTGGTACACCGGCGAGCTCTTTATCCACTGAGCTATCTAGCCGGGCCCGCTCTTGCAGCCTTTAGATCTCTTTCCTTGTCTTTTGCATTTAATAGTATTATCAATATATGACAGGGTATGTTTTCCTTAATATTCACTTTGTTTGGTGTTCTCTGAGCTTTTTGGATATGTGTATTTACATGTTTTGCTAAGTTTGGGAAGTTCTCTGTCATTAATTCTTTGACTATTCTTTCTGCCCCTTTCTCTCTTTCTTCTCCTTCTTACTCCCTTAAAGTAAATATTGGTGTGCTTGACAGTGTCCCATAACTGTCTTAGGCTATTTTCACTTTTAGTTTTTTTTTCCCTGCTACTCAGCCTGACTCATTTCAAGTGTCTTATCTTCAATTTCACTGGTTTTTCCTTCTGCTAGCTACATTCTGCTCTTGAAATCCTCCTGGGCATTTTTCATTTCAGTTATTGTGGTCTTCAATTCCTATAGTTCTGTTTGGTTCCATTTCAAAATTTCTCTCTCTTTAATTATTCTCTCATATTGCTCATTCATTGTTTTCCTGCTATCCTATAGTTCTTTCTCTGTACTTCCCTTCATCTCTTTGAGCATTTTTAAGATCATTTTTTTAAAGGCTTTCTTTGGTATGTCTGTATTTTTATCTTCTTCATTGGTGTTTTCTATATTTTTGTCCCCTTCTTTTGGATGGTCCATCATTTCTTGTTTGTTTGTTTTCCTGTTTGTTTGACTTGAACTCCTTTTTTTGCACACTGGACATTTTAATATTTTAAAATGTTAACTCTGTGATTTACTCCCCAGGATGTCTGTTTCCTGATTTTGTATTCATTTGGCGATAAGACAGAGATTTTCTTGAGGTTCATGCCTACTATCAGCAAAGTCTGCCCAAGGTGAATCCACTGTGCAGGGTTTTCCCTATCTCACTGACCTTCTGTCTTGTCCTGGGCTTTTGCTTGCTAGTTGTTTTGGAGTTCCTCTGTTTACGGGAGTTTGGTTGTCCCCTATATTTTCCCATTGACAAGTCTCTCTCTCCCAGGTGTTTGAAATCAGCAGGCCTTTGTCCCAGGCTCTCTGTCTTTACAGTTTTTTGTTTTGTTTTGCTTTTGGGGTTTTTTTTGTTTGTTTGTTTGTTTGTTTGTTTTTATCCTCTTTTCCTTGTTTCATGCTGCTTTTCCCTGGAAGGCAAATTCTTGAAGAAGGTCATCCCAGGGAGGACTTTCCCAAATCAGTGTTTCCCAGTCAAAACAGGGACAGGGACCCTTGAAGGGGGTGCAGACCAGCTCCAATGTGCCCTGTGGGGGGGTCAGGAAGGGTACCAAAATCTTCTCTAGCAGCTCCCCAAAACTGAGCTCTCCTGGCCTGCCCAGCAAATGCAGCCCTTCAGCTAACTTCCCCCCATAGCCCTGAGGTAGCCCTGCATCTTTAAATCTCTACTGCCTACACCTCTGTCCAGGGCAGGTTGGAACAAACGCTGCCCTCAGAGCAAAGTCCCAGCAATTTGAATTCACTAATCAAAAGCCATGATCAGTGACTAGTCATGCATACCACTGTTCTTGGGGAAGATGATCTTTATGTCCATTTCTGTCAGCAGCAGCTAGCCAGGGACTGGACACCTCAGCAAACTGCCATGAGAGTGAGGGATGGATACCAGTAGCTACTGTGCATAGAGAGCAATTTAGAGTTCTTTACCATAATTTACCAGCTTCTTACTCCCACTTTTCCTGCATACTGTGCAGTGTTCTTCTGGTCTCTGAAGTTTCAAAATAGTTGTTTCAGACAGTTCCTACCTGTTTAATAGTTGTTTTTTGTGGAAAGACTGAGTCCCAGAGCTCTCTACTCTGCCATCCTCTCTGGAAATCTCCAGTGGCTTTGGATTTTACTCTAAAATATCACACTTCTTTCTGTCTCTGAAACATAATATATCTTCCATAAGCCCACATACTTGCTAGATGGGACATTTTACTTCAATAATATTTGCATGGGC
>PVKH010022185.1:0-14155 GCA_004027955.1 Chaetophractus vellerosus
TTGCCCCCACCTTCGATTTCTAGTGCTGGTATCCATCACCACTGCTTCTGCAGTAATCCAGCCTCCTCTTCTATAGAGTTTGAAACAAAAAAAAAACCCTATTTCATTTATGCCTGAATGTGTGTGTGTGATAGAGTGTATGTGTATGTGAGAGAGAGAGAGGATAATTTAGTTCTGAAAACCCAACAATGGCCTCTTTTTCCTGGAGAGGAGAAATAAAATATTTTATTCCTCCCTGATAGTCTACAGTCTCCCCTCATCCCCAAAAGAAACTAATTAGCATTGGAGTGTTTGGTTGTGATTGTTGTTGCTAAAATAACTAATCCTGTTACCTTGGTAAAGTATGGAGAACTCAATGTGCCCAAGAGCTGTCAGGAATATAGAAAAATGAAAGGGAAAAGTGGCATTATCTTCTCTAAGGATAGAAAAGAAGCCTTTTAAATATGACTTTTGCAGAAGGGGAGCTCAAGTTTTCAAGTGCACTCTCTATGGCATTTGAATTATGAGCAGGTTGTCTACTTCTTTCTATAATAATCTTGGGAGAAATAACCACAGATATAGTGGCAATAGGTTAAAAGTAAAATGAGCCAGGTACTTTGGGAAGCTATGCTACTCTTTGAGAATAAATTATTTTTTAGTAAATATGACTAAGATTTCAGACATTAAATCTATAACTGGTATGGCCATTTTAATAAACTGGAAGCTTATTGAACCCATCAGATGAATAAAAAGAAGACCTTTTAGGGTAAACAATTTCTAATATAGGGATTTTTCTTTTTCAGCCAATCAACTTCTTTTCTCTATGCACTATGACACACGGCCTCAATACAGGTCCAAACATTTAAGTACTTGACTAAGGGTGAATTTATATACCTGAACAAGGGAGCCAATTCTGTTAAGAGCAGGCTGTTAATTATTTCATCCACAAACTTGGTTTCTATCAAATTTATTAATTTCCATTTGATCTATGTCCACATTCTCTCCTCCCAAGGCCCTGCTGAACATGTCGTCTAATGCTTTCCACAAACTAACTATTATATGTCTGGTCATCAACTCAAGTGTTAACAGAAAAAAACAAAAGCAAAACAAACAAAAAAACCTACCAAAACAAAACCATTAAACAACATATTCCACTAAGGATGGAGCAGAAAATAAGTAAGTAGCCACAATGCTTTTCAGAGGAAGAATGAGGTTTTAAGCGATTTATTGAAAGGCAGGACGATTCATGCAATTCTGTTAAGTCACTTACAAACATAATCTGATTCTAGTTGTTATGGCAACATATAAGAATAACAGTGGAAAGAGTTCACCGTTAAATTTTTCTTGACATAATCCAAAAGATTCACTATAAATATGTGAATTCTGAATAAAATATTATTTTTACTCTTCTTGCTGCTGCTGAGCTTCAAGGGATGTCTGCCTGCAGCTGTTGGGGCAGCATAATCCCCTCTGAGATGAGAGCCTAAAAGTCATGAACATTTGCAGAAAAATAGAAGTCTAGCTTTGTCCTCAGGACATCTTAAGTGATTGGGCTAAAAAAAAAAATCCCTCAGCCATAAGAAAAGGTCAAAAACATAATTCTTAGTTTTCCTACAAATTCTCTACCAAAATGAAGACAAATTGGGGGGGGGGGTAAATGCTCAGGCTTTTAAGACATCATTTTCTCAGTTTTCTAGTAGAAAATGGTGCCCTGAATAGAAAGGTCATGAAAACCAGCAAATCTTCTTATAGCGTGTGAATAAAACCTATGACTTCATATAGGAAAAGAAACTCTTAAGACCTTTTAGGAAGCGAGACCACAGTTGTGTCTTCCTTTAAAATATATTTTTATTGTGATTGTTTGTTCGAGGAGAGGTCTGATATTTTCCCCACAACCGTGCACTTGAAGATGGTACTAAGAAAGAAAGAACGTGAATCACTGATCATTATTTCCTTTCGCAACAAAACAGAACTCACTCTGTCATTGACAGACCATCAGTATCTAATTCTGGAATTCTCTTGCACATGGCTCTCCTATGTCTATTTCTCGCATTGATGAGGAGTCAATTGACTTCAGCGACTGAGCATTTACATGAGAATTTGAACAAGGTTAATCTCCCAGTGGCTTGCCAAAAATTGTCTGAAATAGTCAGCATTTTTGTATACAGGCTGCTAGATAGGATTAAGTATGTATTTCCATCCACTTCTTAGCAGATCCAAATTATCAAGGTCACCCAGGAAACACTTCTATTCCAACATGATTACTACACAGGCTTTGGTGTACATGCCTAAACGAAACCAAAGCTGTAGAGCAGGGGTTCTTAACCTTTTTTTTCCATGGACCCCTTTGCCAGTCAGGTGAAAACCACCGACCCCTTATACTGTGTATTATCAGCCACACTATCCCGTGTATTATTTAATAAATACATCACACCTGCACCAACACTTCCCCACAAGAATAATGTTTTTTTGAACTTCAATTCAAGCTCATGAACCCCTTGTTAAGAAACCCCGCTATAGTGTTGCTCTGTGCTGGAGGGCTACGCAAATATTCAGGTGTTCCTAATTTGTCATAAAAGACAGACCTTTCAGATTAGTTTTTCTCCATCCATCTCCAGCTTTAAAAAAGCATGTTCTACCCTTTCTTCCCCTCTAAACTGAGATGAATTCACTCTTCAAATTCCATAGTACTGGTTTTCGAACTTTCTGTGTGTGCAATACACTTTCAAATGCAAACATGCGAGCAGCACCCCTGAAGTCAGCTATAATTGCAAGCTGCAGCTATTACAAAAGGACAGTATTTTGCGGCTTCAGTAAGTAAGTCTATGATACCGCATTACTCTTTTGGTCATTCTCAGGCCTCTTTAAGTAAAATCGGCGATTGCCCTGAATGATTCAAGAATCACTGGTATGTCCTAGGAATGCAGTAGTGAACAGACAGGCATGGTCCCTGTCCTCAGGGAACTCACGTCATGGTGATGGAGACAGGCGTTAAATAGATCATTACACAAGCTACTTAGCTGCATCGGGATCAGTTTAATGGGAAGACTGACAAATCAAGTGAGAAACAAATTTAAATACTCCGAAAATAAACATTTTCTCTCTTTGCTTTCCCTCTTCTCCTTCTCCTCTAAATTCCTCGGGGGAAAGTGATCAGTATATTCTGTTTACATTACCAATCAGCAACAGTTAAATGCCCTGACAATGCCAGATGTCGACTCCCACATGAACGGCATCTGGTCTAGTACATGAGGAGCAGAACATGCAAGAGCAGGCCTGGGCTCTTAAACGTGCCCAAAGACATCTTAGAGGATAGCGGGGAATTTCAGGATGGTGCCAGCAACTGGCTCCCCACCAGCCTGTGGCCCTGGGAATTTCCTGTGGCTACAAAATGCTCTCAGTATTACTGCTTTCTCTCACAGTCTTTTGAGTGTTCACCACAGCCAGCACTGTACCCTTATGGCCATTGTAAACTGCTAATTTTTCTTGGTAAGGTAAGGGGAAAAACTGAAATGACATTTGAAGCCCTTGATTCTCTGAAAAGATCTGTGAATTTCATGGAGGAAGAAAAAGCAATCTTTGCGACTCAGAAAAAAAGCTAAAAATCAGGAGACTCATGTCTCGTCCCGGCTCTATCACTAAAAATTTGCTCTGAAACAGCAGGTAGGCCATTTCACCTCTCTGGGCGTCATTCACAAGTGATGGGTCAGTCAGCTCATCTCTAAGAAAGACAAGTGAATAAAGGGACTAACAAAACCGACTTTGGAGAGAGACAGATTTAGATTTGTAACATTTCTCTCCGTTTTACTAGATGAATGACTTAGAAAGGTCTCTTAGCTCCTCTAAGCCTCCATTTCCTCATCTGTAAGATAGCACCTACCTCACAGGGTTGTTTTAAGGATAAAATTAAATAAAACCAAGTGCTCATCATCGTGCCTAGCTAAATGGTAGCTTTTTTTCTTTTCAGTTTTTAAGGAAATTGATGTAATTGTTCTGCTTAGTACATAAATTGATGGAAATGTTTGAGTGTTCATTAACTATCATGAAATAGTTCTTTTTATCAGTATATCCTCTTGAGGGCTGTGTGCATGTGCACACATGTACATGAGTGTATGTATGTAGGGGTGGACCAGGCCACTTATTCATTCAATAAGTATTTACTGAGTACGTAATATGAAAATAACACTCTGCTAGTGCTATTACCATAGAGAGACACGTATGGCATAACTTTCACTGCTTAAAGCATAATTGGAAGGGGGTAAGATAAATAGTCACAAAATAACAGTGTCTTAAAAAATCAAATTTAGAAGGAAAATGGCAAGTACTATGGGATACATAGAAAAAACAATCACATCTAGTACTTTATTGACTTTACAAGAGTGTAAATCAGGCTACATTTGGACTTTGTCTTGAGGATTAATCATAGAAGTATTGAAAAGGGCCTCTGATTAGACAGCCTAACTTGTAAAATAGTCCTCTGATCTATGATTAAAGGAACACTCTTGCATGTGTGTATAAAGTATAAGCCTTTTTTCATACATTATATTTTATTATTAAAAGATATAAAAGGAAATATTAAAACGTGTTATAGATTAAGTTGTGTCATCATTTATATAATCTATAGTTTGGCAGATTTTGCCAAATAAGATGATTAATAAAAACAGGTGTTTCTAAGATGTGTGTCAGTCTTTACATGCTGCAAAGATGTTTGTTATTGTTCAAAAATATTAAGGTAGCATTATTTTCTTTTCACTCAATGGTGTGGGCTATGAAATTCGATTGATTTTATGACCTTTTCTGTTCCATTTATAATTTTAATGATAAAAATGTAGCATCTGGATGTGACTCCACCATAAATAGTAGCGGTTTATACACATGTATTATGGTGAATGATTCTGTTCTCCCCCTCTGTATCACTGGCAAACATGGCTCAGGTTGTCAATCAATCAAAACAGGGGACACTGGAAAAGTCAGTGTCATCCTGCATATCACCCCATTATCCAAAACCGAATGGGCATCTTAATTTTGATACACCTCTCCACAAAGTTGCAATTGGACAATTCCCTGGACCTTCATCGCTGCTTTAGCCTGATTCTTCTAGGAGTAGTGGTGGTTGCATTTGTTTCAGACTCCATCTTAACACAAAATTCTATCTGCCATTCTCAAAGGAGCAAAATTATTAATAACCTCTTACCTCAACCACCCCAAAAACCCAAAGAATTTTCCTTTAAATACTACAGGTACCGATTCGTGTTTAGAACAGATCCTCTCTTTTAATTTAGCCTCCTTAATGAGAACTACAGAGCTGAGTACCCATATGCAGAGGAAAAGTGAGGAGTTAGCTCTGGCTGCTGGTATTCTTAACGAAAGATTGTTTACCAAAGCCTAATCAACTGTCAGCTGTTCACTAATCACTACTATTTGTGGGCACTTAGTATGTTCCAGGCACTGGTCTATGTCCTTTACATATATTATTTTATTTAATCCCTATAGGGACTCCATAAGTTGGGTACTTTATGATCCACCATTATTCCATGGGGAATAAGGCTTAAAGAGGTTAAGAGACTTGCCCAGGAGAATATGGAGAAAGTGGGATGGAAACCAGAAAGTTCAGAAAGCTCATGCTGTTAATCAGTATACTGAAAGTTGGCTAATACTGGATGATCACCTTGCACTGATAATTTTCCTAACTATTGCATAACGTATGGAAGAGTGGAACAGTGATTAAAAGAATAGGCTCTGGAGTCTAATTACCCAGGTTTTAATTCTCACTCTACAACCTACTATCTTTATGGCCTTGGGCACCTGAGTTAACCTCTCTGAACTCAGTTTATTCAAGTGCCAAAATGGGAAAAATAATGGAATCTTCTTTCAAGGATTTTTGTGAGGATTAAACATGATAAAGCAGACCATGAATTTACCACAGTGCTGTGGTGAGTACTCAACAAATATTGATATTGTTATATAATAAAAATAAGGATGTTACAATCAGTTGTCTAAAGAGACATCTAGACATCTGATAATTAAGGACTTGTTTGGTTATGCAGAGGAAACCAGGAGAGAGGGCAATTTGCTGCTGAAAAAAAAAAAGAAAAAGGCCAAGTACTTGGAAACAGGTGCTTGAGGCAGCAGTTATAGCTGAACCCATCACATAGCTTCTAGCTCCAAGGAATTATTACGCTTCTCCTTTCCGATTAAGGATTCACATCTGGATATAAAGTTCAAAAGCAGACTGTGTCAGAAAAAGAATGCACAAGAGCTGCTTCCGCAGATATCTTGGCTGTTGTTCATGGCGCTTGGGTTTTATGTTTCTTATTTCCCCCTGAATTATTTATCCCGACCATCTGTGTTACATTATCTTCATATAATGTCACAACAGAAATGGGAGAATGGGTGCTTCTTTCTCATTTTCCCACTGACAGTGAGTACGCCCTGCAGCTTCCAGGTGTCTTTCCTGAATTTCTTCACTCACTTATTCAGCTACCTCCCTGTCAAATGACGCACATCCCTCCTCCTTGGGGCCTTCACGAAGCCAGCCTCCAGTAGGCTCAGGGATAACAGAACAGTCCCAGCTCCACTTAAAGTTAAGGCCAACTGATCTTTTCCAAAAGCTCCACGGCTCAGAAATTCCAATTGCCTGAACAACTTATTCTGCAGACTGAATTTCGCTTTGAAACAGCAAAACACAAATGTCTTCTGCAGGTTGGCTAGACTCCTATAGCTTAGACCTAATTGAAAACATCCTGGATACCATGACTATTTGGTAAGCTATTTCAGAGGGTTCTATCTAGTGTCTCTACAATAAACCTAGAAACAGTAATAATAATTCAACAAATACTAATATCCATTAAGCAATTAATATATACTAAGAATTGAGTAATAAGCTTTACATGAATTCATTTAAATTTTACCACAATCCTACGAGACAGGTCTTATCCCCATTTTAAACAGATAGAAGAAAATGAGGTTTAGAGAAATTAAGTGAATTCCCCAAATTCACCTCGTAAGTACCAGAGCTAAGGTTCAACCCCAAATCTCAGCTCATGCTCTTTTCTACTTACTACCTTTTGATTAGTGTTTGCATGGTATATATATTTTTTGCCTTCCTTTTACTTTTAACCTATCTGTGTCTTTATACTCAAAGTGAAGTTCTTATAGGCAGCATACAGTTAAGACTTGTATTTTAGCCAATCTGATCATCTCTGCATTTTAATTAGAATGTTTGGGCCATTTACATTTAATGTAATTATTAATATGGGGTAGATTTAGATGTATCATCTTAAGACTTATCTATTTGTTCCATTTTCTCTCGGTTCCTTTTTACTATTTTATTGTCTTCTTTAGGATTGAGTATTTTTTAATTTCACTTATATCTCCACTATTAGCTTACTGGCTCTTCCTCTTTGTTTTATTTTTAGTGGTTGCTCTAGAATTAAAAATATGTATTTATCACACTCTCCTTTCAAATAATATTATATCACTTTATATGTAGTAACAGAACCCTACAAAGGAACACTTCCATTCTTTCCTCCTGTTTTTGTATTTTGTGTGTGTATGTGTGTATATATATTTACACATGGCAAACATCTTTAAGAAATCAGATAAATAGGGTAAAAATAATGGTCACAATTTCACTCAAGGAATTTAGAATTACTTGTTCCTGTTATTCAAAATGGAACAAAATTTTTCAACTGCTCAAAATTAGTACAGAAATATCTGGTTAAATTATTCACTTTTCAGTGGATATTTTCTATTTTACAGTAAGATAAAGTACTTATTACAATACAAAAGAGACCACCCCCTCCCTTTTCCAGTATATAGCCTAAAACGCTAAGAATGCAAATGCTGATGTAATCCAACTTTCTGATTACAATTCTAAAATAGCTTTATAACTTTTAACTAGTACACATAACAAAAGGTTCACTTAATCCTTACTTGACTGAGGAAAAGGAAATAAAATGTGGGAGAGGAAGGTGACAGAGGTCACGCATTTCATTGTGGCCTCTGCCTGTAACTTTGGTCCCAGCCTCCCATTTTACACATGAAGATCCAGGATTCTTAAATGACTGCAGAATCACTATTCTCAGTCTCTGACAGAAGCAGACATATGACATTTAGCACCATAAAAACTTTTTTCTTCAGCTTCTTGGGTGGCACTATGCACATTGACTATTAACTTTTATAACAACATCTCTAGAGCAATAAGTAAACCGATGTGTGTGCTACCAATTTCAGCTCCTGCTGTAGACATTTTTAGTTTGAAATCTGTCTACCAAATCTTGATCATGACATTTGTTTTGCATTACTAAATCCAGATAAAGCTATCTGAATAAGTTAATTTTCAACTTCTAAGATAAGACTATTTCAATATTACTGGTAAAGAGCTCTTTATAAATAGCCCTGTTCACAAAGAAATAGTGATCTGTAGATGACTGACAAGAAACTGTACTATTTTTTAAATATAAAAGGAATTTCATTAGGTTTAGAAAAACTGAGACTGTAAGTTTCCCAGGCTATTTAACTGAGTTACTTACAACGTACAGATTCCTGAGTATATCCCATTGTATGCAGTAACACTGTTTATTTCAGAATTTTCCTGCATTCAGCTTAATGGGTGCTTCTTCCCCAGAAACTGAACTTTTTTGTCAAATGCGCTGGGTTCATAAAATGGATTCATCGTAAACTTTACAAACAAATCATAGACATAGGTAAAGAAGTTCTTTATCCTGTCTTCTTGCTTTATGTCAAGAAGCATAATAAATCTCATGTGTCCTGCCGTAACAAATGCTCAAACAAATCACTCGTTGAACTTGTCCACCATTTTCAAGTATATGTTGTTAGCCACATGTTCTCATCTATGAGGTCGAGGGCGGCGGGTGCAATGAACTGGTTCAGATGAGGAGAATCGTCACTGGATTCCACTTTTCCATCTGGCAAAAACTCCATTTCGAAAACTGGATTATCACGATGGCCAACAATGACAAAATAGAAGCTTCCTGACATTGCCTTCAATAAGCGGCTCCTGCCGCGAGAACCAAACAACGTAACCGTGGAGGACACCGGCGCGCCACAGCTTCATCCGGGTTTCCCCAAGCAGTCCTCGCGAGACTCCCTGTTGTTATCTATTTTATCTATTTTAATTCTACATATTTATATAAATCCCATAATACATTGCTAATATTTTTTGCTTTAAATAGTCAAATATATTTTAAAGAGGATTAAAAATGAGGAAAAAGTTTTCTACCCATATACTTACCATTTTTTGGTACCCTTCATTTCTTTGTGTAGATCAACAGTTCCACCTGGTAACATTTTCCTTTTGCCTGACAGAATGGGTTAAGTGTTGAACGATGGGGCTCCATGGTCTGCCTGTAGCTGTTCTTTTGAAGAAATAGTGCCCCAATGTCAGCATGGGGGCCACTGTGTGGCTGTTGAGGTGGACAATGTTGAAGCAGGCAGCTGAGCCACAGGTGTAGAGATGCTATGTGCACTGAACCGATAAACTGGGAACCTTGAATGAAGCCTGGGGTGGGGTCCTGGATAGGAAGTCTCCATGAGGAAGCCCAGTTCAGCAACTTTTGGGTCTCCTTGTCCTTCAACAGTTCCTGAAGGAGTCTCAGCTCAGACTATAAGAGTATTTCAGGAGTGTCTTCCTTTCTTTCCTATATCTCAATGCCTTTCTGGGACAGATGATTAAAAAGTGGGGGCCTATGGCAGCCACCTGGGTCTTTATATTCGCCAGGGACACCAAGAAGGGTGGTGTATCTTCTACACAGGAGTTTCTTATAAGGTCCCCAAGGACCTGGAACAGTTTAATCTTGGGAACTCTGCTTATTGGTAATCATTCTGCTTAAAGAGCAGGATCCAGAGCCAGTTACTTCCATGTACCAGCTCCAAGAGCTAGTGATGATATGATGGATAATAATAATGATGATGATAAATAACACAAATTAAGGATTTGGTTATGGTCAAGGACTGTTCTAAGACAGGCATAAATTCATTTAATTCTGATAACATCCCTACAAAGTAATTACTATTATTTATTACAAACCCTATTTCCAGGGCACAGAGAAGTTAAGTACCTTGTACAAGGTCAGTGGTAGAAATGAGATTTGAACCCTGGAAGTTTGACCTTAGAGTCCATACCTTAAACATGAAACCAGAATGCTTCTAGCAAGATGGAGCTTCCCACTTCCCCCAAAGCTGCCTTGCTTCCTTCTTCACAAACCCCAGTATCTTAGGTATTTCTCCCTACTGACTCCTAAGAAGCAATGGTCCCCTTGGTCTGAGTGGATCTCAGAAGGAAGGTCATTGAGTCTCAGTGCTTCCCAGCCCCAGTTTAGGTTCTCCATTTTGGTTAAGACATTCAAGGCCTCTCTTCCCTTGGGGATGTGTGGATATGTTTCTTGTGTTTCCCCAGCAAGCAGGCCATGGGCCTGAAGACTGTGGAACTCTGGCCCAGCCAGGCCTTCAGCTCCAGCAGCTGACCCTCCTGGAGGACTTAGCCTTCAAAATGAGAAAGCAGGTGAAATTTGCACAGTAAGGGTCATCAGAGCTGGCACAACTTGTAGGCTTGATTTCTGCAGAAAGCATAAGTCACAAAACACATTAACCAGCCCAGACACAGCCCTTATGGATTTGGGAGTCTAGGTTAAAAAGGCCATAATTTTTGTTGTCATCATATTCTTTTGGAGGGGAGGACTTTGGTGTTCCTCTTAAAGAGCAAGTATTTTTTTCATGGCAGATTGATGGTTCTGGAAGCTTTCTGAAAAGTGACATGCAGAAGCATAAGCTGAACTGTGTGGGTTGCTGAGTATCATCAGACAAATAGGGCAGAGACCCCAGTCTTTGAAGAAAGGAAGCTTGCAGATGCAACTCACCTATCTGCAGCTTGGGGATTTGGACCAGGAAGACAAGGACCAGGACTTTCTCCTGGACAAGGCATGGGATGTCCTACATGAAGAGAACAGAGGGATGCTGTGATGCCATTTCCCTTTGACTGCTGAAGGACTCCTCTCTCCTTGGGGACTGCCTGCAACTCAACTCCCAATTCAAGTTTTACCAGCCACAACATTTTTCCAGTAATGTCAGACAACAAGGTAATTCTCAAGGTGGCTAGTCTTGCACAGAGAATTCATGGGAAAGGAGAAAAAGTGTACCATGTGGCAAGTTTTATTCATCTAGGCAGTTTCGCTGATCAATAGCCAGTATCTTTGTTCTGGAATCTCTGTGCCAGGTATCTGGGCAAATTATGGTGATACCCAACCACCCAATGTTACCAGACACTGAATTAGGTAGGATTCTATCAAGTTTTCCAGTAGAGAGAAGAAATAGCACTTACAGATAACTAGCTTCCTGACGGTGAGCATGAGTGCCATTACTGGTGAACAAGTTTAACACTTTAAAATTTCAGTTTAAAAACGAATTTTGAGTTACAATTTATAATTATGATTAGCATATGATTAATTTTTAATGAATAGTTTTAGATAATTAAGAAAAATGACTTTTTTGAAAGTACTTGACTATGCTTTCTCTCTGTGATTCATAAGCCTTTCTGTGATAGTGGATCAGGAGAAGGAGAATTCTGACTCTTCCATTCTTGACCCCACAAGACTATCTGCAGGTCCCAAATTAATTTTTTATATTGGGGTGCAGGGCTTATGATGTAATCCCTCCTGTTATGCCAGTGAGATCTGTTTTACAACATGGATGATACATACCGAAAGATTGAGGCATCAGAATCGGTGCCTAAGATCAATAAGATAGGCCAGCAAGGCCCCTGGACCCTGACAAGAAGGGTCCCAGCCTTGGGATACTCACATGAGAAGAATCCACATACTGAAATACTAAAAAACGTAATTAAAGAGCATGTGGGCCTTCTATCACTTAGCTCCCGGCCTTCCACACTGTTGCCCCATGGCCTTAAACATCCATTCTTGTGGCTAAAACTGTGCAGGTCCAGGGAAAGATTCCACATACCTCCTGTGGTATGTACTCAAAACAAAAAGTGGTTACTTCTAAATGTTGCACATTTGTGGGTGGTTCTGCTACTGACAGAACACTACTATGGAATTTGGGGACGTTTTGGGAAGCAGAAGAGTTTAGGTAAGAGATGAGACAAATTAACTTGTTCAATCCTTCTCTCAGATTACAAGATTGCAAGAAATTCTTGTATAAAGAATGATTATTTTCCATTGGTTTTGAAGGGTCATTTTGTTGCTACTCTTGGTTTTCCAATTTACGGTTCTGGACGCAGTTACAAGTTAGCATGATGTTTACGGAAATTTCTTTTGGCAGCTGAGGAATATTTTACATTATTAAATTATCCATATTACTCCAAAGTGTGAATATATGTTGGTATATTCTAGATGTATTTTACATGAACTGTAACACTACTGATTTATACTGGCAACTAGGTGAGTATTGAAGCCTGGAATTTCAAATTGTATTATTTTTCTAAAGCATAGACAATATGATTTAATTAAAATAAGCTGCAATACTTCAGTTTCTAAAATAATTTTGTTATAATTTATAATTATAATTAGTATACGACAATTTTAACAAATACTTTCAGATAATTAAGAAAAATAACTTTTTGAAGGCACTTGAAATTGATTTTAAATTTAATTTTTTACATTTCATTTGCATTTCTGATGAAAATATATTAAAAATGTAAGCAGATTGATTACTTTGTCAATAGAATACAAAATAAGTGAAAATTGTGATTCTAACAACCTGATTAGTAATTTTGCTGAAACGAAGGCTAGAAAACTATTTGCAATAAATATATAGTCATTTAAGAATTGTGTCTTTATTTTTTGCTCCTCCAAGCATCACTACCTCAACAACAGAAGACCTACAACAGTACTCAGTAATAATTCAATTCAGTTGCCTTTGCTATTTGGCAAACTATCAGTCATATAAAAAAGAAACCTACATATTTTTATTTGGCACAATAAAGATATATTTGCCAAGGTAGGAGGATAGACTGTTTTATTCAATAGTTTGTGAGACTGATTTATAACTTTTAAACATTTAGAGCTAGAGCGATTGTATGTGAGCTTCCATTTATTTTCTTGCCCTAGGCCCCACAAATGTTAGGGCATAACTGAGGGAAACAAGAATTCTTTCCAATGTCACAATTTGTGATGTCTCATGATAAGTAGCCTGTCTTAAGTTTCGCAGCTGCTAAGACAAATACCATACAACGGGTTGGCTTAACCAACAGGAATGTATTGGCTCACAGCTTTGAGGCTAGGAGAAGTCCAAGATGGAGGCATCAGCAAGGTGATGCTTTCTTGCTGAAGACTGTGGCATCCTGGGGGCTGGCTGCCAGCGGTCCTTGGGTGCTTGGCTTTTCCAGGACAAGGCAACGTACATGGAGGCTCTTCTCCTTTCTCTTCTGGGTTCATTGACTTTCAAATTCTTGTTTCCCTGTGGCCTTCCTATTAGGCCTCCAGTAATAGGATTAAAAGCCATCATGGGGGAGTGGATGTGGCTCAAGCGGTTGGGCGCCTGCTTCCCACATGGGAGGTCCAGGGTTCATTTCCTGGTACCTCCTAAAAACAAAAAAGCAAACAATAAGCAAACAGATGAAAAAGCCAACACACAGATGCTGATTTAGTTCAGTGGTTGAGCACCGGCTTCCCACATACAAGATCCCAGCCCTGGTGCCTCAAAAAAAATCATGTTTCATTTGGCCACGCCTTAATTAATAACATCTTCAAAACTTCCAATTTACAACGAGTTCACACCCACAGGAATGGACTGAGAGTAAAAACATATTTTTCTGGGGTCTACAACTAAACCTACCACATGACCATACCCACCTTCTCAAGGAGCTATTTATAGTATTGCCTCCTAGAGTCCAATTCAGCATAAAACTTTTACTTAACATGATCAATTCCATTTTTATAGCTAGAAAGTTGGGGACATTGATTTGCTCTTCAATTAACTTTGACAAACCTACAGGATTTTAGAGTTTGAAGACCTTAGAATTCATATCTGGAAACACCACCTCTGAATCCAGGTCACACATCTTTCACTGATCTTGGAAAGCCTCAGAGGCCTACCCTGTTACTGCTTTCCTCAGACCAAACTGGGTCACTACCCCTTTTTAGAGTCCTCCCTTAATTTTCTGCCTTGGACCTTTCTCTACCTCACCTCCTCTCAATGT
>PVKH010022186.1:0-14150 GCA_004027955.1 Chaetophractus vellerosus
TGTGTGCATGCACAGGCATGCCTGTGTGTGTTTTCACTACCCTGAACTGATTCTTATATTTCTGGCAATCTCACACATTAGCTCCTGAAGTAAATTTTACTTCCTTTTCTACAAAGAGCTGATTACTGGCAAATGCCTGCTCATGAATTCTAAGTAGTATATTTATAAGGAGACTGTGAGTTTGCCTCTGAATATCCATTTGGCAACAGGATCTCAACGTGCAGGAGAGGAATAGAGACAAACTTCTGACCTCTAATACAATCTTCATTAAAATGTTTCTCTGATAAAATCTCTATGCTTCAGGAGCTGTCTGCCACATTAATTCTGCAGCCCACTGACTATAATGCCAGCTGCAATTTAAAATTTCATGCAGTAAGAGAAAGTTACAGCTTTCACAAAGAGTCTGTAGATAAAACACAAGGCGAGAACTAAGTATTGTCCAATGCATGAAGCATGGAAGTAGGCAGTGTGGCTTTTGAGTTATTTCCCAGTCAATTTTATTGATTAAACCTCAAATTCCCTAACGTGGTGCATGTTGCTTGAATGTGTAAAACTTATTTGAACAAAATAAGGAGACTCAATCTAAACAGTCAAGGAGTAGACAATTTTGAAATACTGTTGTATTTGCTTTATAGCTGCTAAAAACCAATGGACTGAGCTGACCCTCAAAAGATTTTAGGCTCCTACATGCTAAATTCTATCACTTGACTTGGAGAAGCCACGTTTGACTTGCTGGCTCTTCCCTAATCTAGATGGGCATGAAGCTCTGCTCTCTGAACCAGGGGGCAGCAGCAGCCCCAGGGCCTTCCTGGGTGGGGTTAGATAGTTCCTGGGTCCTGGTGCATGTCCTTGTCACCCTCATCATCCATCCTTTCTCATCATCTTCATTCAACCAAGGCCCTGCTACACAACGGCTCTAATTCTGCCTCTGGGAGATAGTATGGAGCTGCAGAAATAACATAAAATTCAGGGTCAGAGAGAACTAGGTCTATTTGATTACATACTTCGCTTTTTATTACCTATATGGTGACGGGCAATCTACGTAGCCACTCTCTGCCTCAGTTTCCTTAGTTGTAAATGGAGATAATATTATATTACAATTTTGTTGTGAGGATTAAGTGAGATAATTATGGGAAAGTGTATTAACTGGTTTTTAAAGAGAGAGGAACTTCTAGAAAAATACAGGTGGGGTATCTGACTTGTTAATAAAATTTTAATTTGAGTAAGATCAATGAAAGCCCCATGTGTTGACTGCAAGTACATATTCATCAGCAATCCCAAGGAAAATCTATTAGGTTACTTCCTTTCATTAAAGAGTAATATAAATATTGATCAAGTCTCCTAATTGACCTGTGGTTTGCTTTCATACAGTAAACTTCTGTTCGGCACAGAGGGCGCAAATCTTCCAATTACCTTTAGTTCATAATTCATTATGTCACATTAGAAGCTAAACGTGAACATGAGGACCTCATCAAGAAAATGTACCACAAAAGAAGCACTCCTATTGCCTTCATATTTCCCCAAACTGCCTGAGCCTCCTCAGTGATGGCCTTTACACGGGCCAAGGGAATATCTTCACTCATCACAGACATGCCAACCTCTTATATCTGCATTCAAAGCAACTGCTTGGCAGGACCAAGAAGCAGTCCCTTCACTGAGGACCACAAATGAACAGCATACCAACTAATGAAAAAGGAATATTGGGCTTGATGACACAAGGAGGGCCGGAAAATGCCAAAGCAAACATCTGCTGTTTCATAAAGATGGCTAAAAGAATGCTAATCATTTTGTTAGTGGTCAAAACATCGAAGTTATTTCCTTTAAAGATGATGGCAATATATTCTGCCTCTTCTACCTGAAGAAAAACAAAACAAAAATGTATAGGATCATATGCCCAGACCCCTGGACGGTGTGCCTCCAATGGCTATCCCTTGCTATGTCTCTTTGATAAGGCAGTTACCCTCTGAGGAGTGCATATTTAACTACAAAATATATTACTAATAATTGATTATCTGGCTAATTCATTGTCAGGAATTGAATGAATAAATGACATAGAATGGCACATGACAACCTGCAAGTTTGAGGACCTTATAGCTGGAGCCGCTCCATTCTTGACCTCTGTTTCAGATTGGCTTCATTGATAAACATTATTTTGTTTCTCCTGACTAAATGGTAAATGTTCCTTTGCCTCGAATATCAAGGCAAAATTATTGCCACCAAGTGGAATGCAAGCCTTCTGAATAGCTGGTGTTGGAACTAGGCACTATGTAGCTCAGGCCCTATCTACTTCATATGTCAAAATAGGAGGTAACTGGAATCCAGCCTACCTAATAAGTGACAGATGGTGACTACCCACATGGGACTTGATTGCTCCTTTAAGAAACCACAGTTTTGGGAACCGGCTGTGGTTCAATTGGTTGGGCTCTGGTTTACCACATGGGAGGCCCTGGGTTTGGCCTCCGTGGCCTCACTGCCACGAGGTGAAGCTGACGCAGCAGGGGGAGATAAGCAGACACGGAAAAACGCAAAAGTAAAAATGAACACAGCGAGCTCAAGCAGCAAGGGGGGGATATATAAATAAATAAAAATAAATCTTAAAAAAAAAAAAGAAACCACAGTTTTATGGACATAAAATAATACTGGTTTTTACTGGTTTCCATTTACATTAAGAATGTGATTAGCTTAAATCTGAGCAAGGGTTGAATTTTAATTTTCTCCATTGTAAGCCTTTTTCCTTTAATATGTAACCACAGAGGCTTTCTATTTTTTGAAACTGAATGTCTTTCCCTTATTATTACCATTTATATCAAAGGACCAGAGTGCAAAATTTGGTGAAATTGCAGAGATGAGCTACAGAAGTAAAGAGAGGATTCTGCTTTATATAAACAGCATATATTTTACTGTACTTCTATGTTATTTTTCTTTTAATTTTTGCAGATTACTAGGAGGAACTATAAAACAATATAAAACAAAATTCAAAGATAATTTTTAAAAAACATTCTTATACATAAAATTCTTTACTCTTCCTGACCGTCCAATTTAATTCCTTCAGCTCATATGTGTAAAACAGAAGAAGCGACTAGCCCAAGATCAGCTAGAGAAATAGCAATCAAGAGAGTTAGACTAAGTCCTGGGCCTTTCCACTTCACTGCATTGTTCTTCCTACACAAGTTAAACTCCTAGGAAAACACAGTAGGAGATAGAGATTAGTGAGCGAGGGACAGTTAAGTGGAAGTAAGGCTAGCATATCCTGACACAAGAACTGCCTCTACCCCTCTGCTGTTGATTGATCAAGCACAAGTTCCTGGTTAGATTACATAGTCAGCCTTAGAAGCCTCTTCAGCCTAGTTCTTCAAGTGGCCATTCCCACTGACTAGAGTTGGTATCAAAGGTAAAGCACAGTCCCTATCTCTGGTTTAACAATGAAGTTCAGGAGTTTAGTTCAAATTCCAGTCCACCACTTAGGAGCTGTATAATCTTGGAAAAATGACTTAACTTCTTTGAGCCACAGGTTCTTCTGTAAGCTATAGATAATAGTATTTTCTTCCTAGAGTTATGAGATAAGTACTTAGCACAGTGCATGGTACATTGTAAGCTCTCAATAAGTGGTATCTATTATTAGTCCAAAAGAATCAACAACTTTTCTACATAGTTTTCCATTTTACAACTTTGCAGAATTAGGTTTAGTGAGATGTGGTGGTGATGATTGGAGGAGAGGGGTGGTTTATAGAGCTACCTGATGGTGGTTTAGTCATTGGTGCTAGAGTCTATATTAGAAATCATTGTAAATGGGTCTAGGAAAGACTCATTTAGAAATAAGACACAGCTTTTTAGAACAAGTTTGGTCCATTTTCAGTAATGTGTTTAATGTCCCTCCAAGGTATCTCTTGCATTGAATTGCAGTCCCGCTAAAGATGGCTCATTTAGAGTCTATAGATGCCTGAAAAGTTTTTAGAATCCAGATGGCATTGATGCCAAAACTGAATCTGGAAAAGAAATGTTTTTACATTCCATCCCAGGAGCAAAGGGTGCAATGCATAATCAACCCACAGAGTGTACCCTGGACCGAGAGGCTCAGTTATTAGATATCCTTTCCAATAACTCCATCAAGGAAGAGGGAGCTAAAAGCAGTCAGGCACACACTCGACTGAACCAAAAATGAGGTTTTCATTGAAACCTACTGGGGCTTGTTTGCAGTGCCTGAATCTGGGGCAGCCAGCTTGCTGCATCTCAATGCCTACACTCAGCAATTATTTAATTTGAGATCTATTTCTCTCTTATTAAAAATAAAACCAGTTGCAGTCACTCTTTGACAGGAATGGTTTTCTGGAAAGCACTGTGCCAACGTAAGATTGTCAGATGGTTGTATTGGATAGTGGCATATTTAGGCTCCCATGTGAGAAGAAGAAGAGTTCAGATGATTGCTTTAAATATTTCACTAGCAGAGTAGTAAAATATTTAAAAAGTATATAGTGATAGTGCCGTTGTTTGTCATACTCACACTCCTTTTTTTTCCCTGACAAATCTTGTCTTCTGAGGATAATGCAGTCCAGAACTCTCCCTAGAATATCATTTGTAATAGATTCTCCTAAATAGTTTCTATTTACACTAGTAGCCAGGGAGTCATGGTAACATGGGGAAATGCAAAAGCAAAAAAATAATTTTCTGTTGAGGAGATAAAGATAAGCCACAAAAAAATTATTGGGTGCCCTCCAAAGTTCTCTGTCTCCTACAGTAATAAATTAGTCATCCCGGAGAGTGTGAATAGTCCCAGCAGGTGAAGCCTCCCTGCTCTTTTAAGAGGCTTAATTGTCTTACCATTAGGAAAGACTGGAGGATGCCTCTCCCTCTCCTTGTCTCTATGGTCTGTGATTTTTGAGAATCTTTTCTTCCTTTTGGTCTCCCATTTTTTGAAAGAAAAAAAATGTAGACAATGTCCAAATTTTAGCATGATGCCTAGGGTCGATTTCTATGAATATTGCATGATTGTTGAAAGTGATTATCTTATGAAAGTTTAGGTATTTGCTTTGGATTCATTTTTTTTTTCCATTTACATATAAAGTCTATTTGGAACAGGAGTCTTTGTTCCTGCCTTAGTGAAATCTTCTCACGGGATTCCTTGCAGAGCTTTATGTGCTTGGAACCAAACTTAGATAAGAAAAATATACAAAAGGTTTTGAAAAATATCATGGGAGTGGCCCAGCTCATAGTGTGTTCCTGTTACACAAATCATTTCTTTCCAGCTGGGCTGCCTCTGGGCTGAGCATCCACTCTCCTGAGAACTATAAAATGATACCTAACACTTAAATTTGCACATTCCTACAACTTTATCACCTTCCTGAAGCCTAATTCATTGAACAGGTATATTTGTGAATAATTCACTTTTAGAAAGATCAGGTCAAGTAGTGTGGTGGCTAAAAGAAAAGGTGCTAGAGCTTGAACTTTTGCTAGCATGTGACATTGAACACATTTCCTAAGGGTTCTGAAACTGTTTCCTCAGCTGTACAACAGGCTTAATAGTGGTATTTCCCCCACTGAGTTGTGAGGAGTAAATGAGATGATGCACAGAAAGCGCCCAGCTTAGCGCCTGGCATCTAATAGTCAGTCAATAAATTATAGATCTTCTTTTAGCATTAAGAGGTTTTCTTAATTCAGGGCATTTCTTCTCCAAAACTATATTATGAAAAAGCAAACTCTAGAACTGCCTGAGGAGTAAGAGGTAGATTAAGTGGCAAGGCAACAATCCTGCTGCAGAGAAAAGAAGGGTCTCTGCTTCAAAATTGGAGAAGTGTTTGAGATCTTGTAAGGAGACCACTTTCCTTCTCAGAAGGCAGACTTCAAGCAGAGGTGATGAGGACAGCAGTTAATGTGGTAAGGCCAAGCAGCTCTCTATGAAACACTCAAACCGAGTCCAGCTTCACCTGCTGTATTAAAAGGACAGTGAGGCAGGCTGAGTGGGTAGAAGGAAAAGCACCTTGTCTGCATTGCTTTATTTCATCAATCAAGCCATCATTTCATTGACTTTCTCCTTATATTTTGGACAGGTTCACGTGTGGCAGTTTTATAGCCTGTGGGGAGCTAATTAATAATTTAGGTAAAGTGAATGCTTTTCTTTTGGGGAGGATGATGTAGATCAACTGAAGTTGAATGTATCCAATTCTGTTGGGATAATAAACATTTTCCAAGAGTAAGAGATATTATAAGTCCCACATACCTTAAACAATCTGAAGAGGATTAACGACAGGAAACTAATCTTGCCTGCATTTTCTTATTAGGGAAAAATAGATTCTTAGATGTAAGTTTGTAAATTTTAAGAATTATTTACTAATTCATTGCATTGGCTGTCTGAGGGCTCTGTCCCAACTAAATCTGAAATATCAATAATGTGTCAGAAATGTATAATCAGTCAATCACAGCCATACTTAATTACTTTTTTACATTATCTGGTACATTAGAAATGGTTTCAGATCTTACCCATTTGATCCAGTGAGGCTAGTAGGACAGTTATTAATATTTCCATTTGATAGATATGGAAGCTGATAGGCAGAAAAGTTAAGGGTCTTAACCAGTTATCCAGTGTGTAGCTCGGCCAGACTAAAACCGAGGTCTCCTGTCTTATAATCTTAATCATGCCCACCATATGTAAAAGCTTTCCAAGTAATAACACCATAATAATGCCTTCCACCTATTTTATGTTCCGTTTTCCTGTTGGCTCACTGCAGAAAACAATGCAGTTACTATCCATCCACCAGCAGCATTTCTTATATTGGTAGGTTTCTGCCTTTGTGCCACGCAACTATATAAAGATTCTGGAAATATCCCCCAAGGATTCTGATTCAGCAAGTTCTATTCTGGGTTCTGATTATATTTAAGTAGAACCCACAGATCTGTTTTTTCTTTTCTCTTCTCTTCTCCTCTCATCTCCTCTCCTCTCCTCTCCTCTCTTCTTTCTCTTCTCTTCTCTTCTCTTCTCTTCTCTTCTCTTCTCTTCTCTCTCTTCTCTTCTCTCTTTTTATATATATTTACTTATTTTATATTTACTTATTTATTTGTGTGTATATAGTTTTTAATTTCAATCTTTTAAAATTTTTATATTGCATGTGGCTCAAAATTAAAAAGGGACAAAAGTAGATATAATAAAATGTTTCTCCCACACCCCTGAGTCTCATCTACCCAGGTCTCTACCCTGGAAGGAACAAATAGTATCTTTGTATCCTTCCAGGGATATTTTATTCACATGTAGGCAAAGACACACTTAAAGAATTCCCCCTATTTTACACAAATGTGAATCTTCATTTTAAACATGTTCTATAGGTGACTCTGGTACAGGTAATCTTTCCATGATGAGTCAACTACTCTGGAAAGCACGTTGACTCTTCCAGAATTTAGGAATACCTAGCAATAATCTCACACTTTAGCACGCCTCAGATTCACCTGGTGGGCTTGTTAAACCTCAGATTGTTGGACCCTATATCTTGAGAACCATAGGCCTAGGCAATATTTACCAAGTTTTACACATATGACTTAATTGCCTTCTAAAAATACTCATCAGTGGCCATAAAATTCAAAGTATACAGTACTTACTAGGTGACAGGCACTGTTCTAAGTACTTTACATATATTAACTTGTAACAATTTTATGAGTTAGATACTATTATTATCCCATTTTACAAAGTGGGAAACTGAGGCAGACAGGTTAAGTAACTTTCCCAACTTCACTCATGTAGGTAGTAAGTGGTAGAACCAGCTGACTTACCCACCAGCTTAACCATCAGTCTGTGTTACTTACCTCCAAGCCCTCAAAAGGAGGCCTAATAGACACTTGCTTTGAAACCATCAAGAACAACATGAGTTAGTCCTTCTCTCACTTACTACATAGTTCTCAAATACAAAAATGTATAGTAACCTGAAAGATAAAGTGAATATGTGCTTTTAAAAAAACAGATGAAATCTTCATTTTAAGACATGCCAATAAAATTCCTTTGGGTAGCTTTCTCCTTCAATTAACTTGAAATTGATCAATTCACTCGCTGCTTTTCACTAAGAGTTGGTTTTGAAAATGAGACACACTGGTATTTTAAACCCCATAACATTTAAAAAAATACAGTGGACTCATTACCACATTTGATCACATAAAGTTTATTCTCAAATATTGTCTTGCTTAATATATATGGGATAACAAAGTAATAGAGTTCATTTACCATGTGTGCTGCATCCAGCTTGTACAAGCTTTGCAAGAAACAACTGTTAAATTTTCAGTAATTTTGTAAATGTGTTGATAACAATTTGGCAGCTTGAAATTGTCCACAATGAGAGTATTTCCACTACAGAAATTGGCAAAAGCTTGAAAACAGGGCTGTTTGTTTGTTTGTTTGTTTGTTGAGCTGGTTGTAAAGCATTTACCTGCATACCACTGTTCCAGTAGGTTTAAAACTGAAAACAAATATCCTCTTTCTCCTTAGTAGGGACTTATTACAGGAGAGATATTTTAATAGTACATTTTTAAAGTTGGTACATTAAATAGAATGTTAATCACAGTATTGGCTTCTTAACTTTAATCACTGATTTCTTGCCAGTAATCAAAAATGTGCATTAGACACAGAATTTTTTTTCTCATCCCTTTGCTATTAAGAACCTAGATAATTATTTCTGCAGTAAATGCCCCTGAAGCTAAACACTGAATGAAGAAAAAGTGCCCCCAAGTCCACACTTTGATAATCCTAGTCTGCAAACAGAAGTCTAGATATTTAATCACTCCTCTGGCAACACCATGAACAATGTGGAGTGTGTCTGGGGCAGGTTTGATAAGTTAGCTTAGTACTTCTAAACCTTCTATCTTTGACTCTTCTAACACACATTTCCTAAAACCAAACAGCATTTTTTAATCTGCTAACGTGAAAGAGGCTTCGAATTCCCCAAAACAGTTAGATTGAGATTGTCTAGATATCTGTCCTATTGACCCTTACTTTAGTTAAAGTGATAAGCAAAAGTAATTTAAAATCATTTTAGTCATGGCTATAGTTTCAACTTTGGGGCAAATTAAATGTCTTTAATGTTATTTCAATGACCTACTCATTGTTTGCTAAATTTACCTTTTGATGGTCAAAATTCCCATTCAGTAATCAGAAAAAAATATTGTTTTAACTCTGGGAACTCTTAATGCTCTGATAAGCCCTGAAAAAAGCATAAAATACCATATGGTAATGGACACAAGCATGACCATTAACATTGTATGGACTTTGTTGCAGGTTTTTCAAGGACTTTGGCACTGCAAACCTTTGATGAATGGATAGGAAGGTGACTGCCCTGTTTTCCACACAGGCCTATTGTCCTTCAAATCTATGCCAACTGTCTGGTATTCAAAAGCCACCCAAAAGCTTCTCTAAAGATTTGTTCTGCCCCCTAATAAAAGACTGCAGAGAAATCTAAGGTCTACAACAGTAGTTATTTTCTTCATTCCCAAAGAAGAGTGGAGAGGGACCCAGATGGGTCATGGCAACTCATGGCAGCCTCTCTACTAAATCCTCACCCTGACGCATATTGCCCTCATCCTCTCAATCCCAGAAGTACAAAGCCAACTTTCTCATAACAATCCCCGACTGTCTTCACAAACCCATTGTTAAGACCATAGCAAGTCCATTCTTACCAAAGAAGCTAGAGTGTGGAAGCTTGTGAATGACTGACCATATTAACAAGGAGAGTAAATCAGTGATTCTCCATAAAATGGCATCATTTTTACTTACTTATGAGACCATGTGCACTATTGAGTAGGAGTCAGAAGAGTGGAGTTAATTCAATCTATTTTATCCGTGCCACACATCCATATTCTGGCAATGCCACAGCAATGTGCCATACATGTAAATGTCATTGGTCAAACATTTAGAGAACTGTCACTCTATCTGGCTCTCGATAAAACACTAACACTAATGAATAACTCAGGAGCCTGATATGTGAACAAGGATGCCATTTGATCATTCCTGGGGAGGGAACATTCTATTTCAACAACAGTAAAAGGCTCTTTCTTCAAGAACACTCAGTGTTCCTTTCTAGTACAGCAGAACTTCAGAAGTTATATCTGAAACTCTCCAGGCTGAGCGAGCAGTGACTGTCAATACCCGTATCCAGTGTGAAGAATTGGGGCATTGTTTTTTGTTGTTTTTGTTTATTTGTTTTCTTTTTATCGATTCATTAGAGAAGTCATGGGTTGACAGAACAAGCATGCATAAAATACAGGATTCCCATAGATCACCCTCTTATTAACACCTTGCACTGGCATGGAACACTTGGTAACAATTAATGAAAGTACATTTTTATAATTGTACTATTTAATATAGTCCATGGTTTAACACAGGGTTTGCTGTTTTCTTTTTCTGTTCATTGATTTTTTTTTTAAATTTTATTCCGTTATCATATATACCACCAAATACTTCGCTTTTAACCACAGTAAAATATATATTTCAGTGCTGTTACTGACTTTCACAGTGTTGTGTTACCATCACCACCATCCATGACCAAAACATTTCCATCATTCCAGTAGGAACTCTGTACATTTTAAGACCTAACTCCCTATTCCCTGCCCCCACCCCATTCCCTAGTAACTTATTTTCTAGATTCTGACTATATGAGTGTAGCAGTTTGGCATTGTTTACAAATTCCGACATAGTTAATGGATTATGTTTGTAAACTGGTCTGTCAGAGGTATCAGTTTTAATTGATTAAATTATGATTAGGACTTTGATTGGGCTACATCAGTAAGGCATTGAGTCCTGCCCCTTGGTGGGTGGGGACTCAGAGAAAAGACATGGTAAAGGACAGAGTTGGGAGTTTTTGAACTGGAGCCTGGGAAGTGAACACATAGGAGAAGAGCACAAAGGAATAGAGATGGCTCCTTAGATATGGCAGAAGACCCGGGGAGAGAGAGAGAGACATTTGCCTGTAGTCTAGAGCTGGCTTTGTGGAGAGAGCACAGCAGTTGAGCCGAGAGAGAAATGGAGCCCCAGGAAGAAAGGAACCTAAGAGGCCTGAACTCTTGGCAGATGTCGGCAGCCATATTGCCCCAACATGTGGCAACAGATTTGGTGAGGGAAGTAATTTATGCTTTATGGCCTAGTAATTGTAAGCTTCTACCCCAAATAAATACCCTTTATAAAAGCCAACAGATTTCTGGTATTTTGCCTCAGCATCTCTTTGGCTGACTATTATAATGACTTTACTTATTCTAATTACTTCATATTAGGGATGTCACACAACATTTGTCATTTTGTGTCTGGCTTATTTCATTCAACATGATGTCTTCAATGTTCATCCATGTTGGCCCATGTGTCAGAACTTCACTCCTTTTATGGCTGAATAATATTCCATTGCATGTAAATACCACATTTAGTATAGCCATTCTTTGGTTGATGGACACAGGTTACTTCTATCTCATGACAATTATAAATAATGCCACTATGAACATCAGTGTACAATTATCTATTGAGTCCCTGCTTTCAATTCTTTTGAGTATATACCTAGAAGTGGGATTGCCAGGTCATATGGTAATTCTGCATTTAACTATCTGAGGAACTGCCAAACTGTCTTCCACAGCAGGTGCAGCATTTTACATTGCCACCAGCAATTAATGAGTGTTACTATTTCTCTGTATCCTCTCCAACACTTGCAATTTTATTTTTTTAAGTAGTCATCATAGAGGGGGTGAAATTGTACCTCATTATGGTTTTGATTTTCATTTCCCTGATGGCTAATGATGTTGAATATCTTTTCATGTGATTTTTGACCATTAATTTATCTTATTTTAAGAGATGTCTATTCAAGTCTTTTGCCTATTTTAATTGGGTTGTTTGTCTTTTTGTTGTTAAGTTGAAAGATTTCTTTATGTATTCTAGATATTAAACTTTTATGGGATATGAGGTTACCAAATATTTTCTCCCATTATGTAGGTTGTCATTTTACTTTCATGATGAAGTCCTATTATACACAAAGTTTTTAAAAATTTTGATGAGCTTCCAATTATCAATTTTTTTTTTCTTCTCTTGCTTGTGCTTTGGATGTAAAGTCTAAAAAACCATTGCCTAACCCAAGGTCTTGAAGATGCTTCTCTACATGTTCTTCCAGGAGTTTGATGGTTTGGGCTCTTATATTTAGGTCTCTGATGGATTCTGAGTTGATTTTTGTATCAGGTGTGAGATTGGGACCCTCCTTCATTCTTTTGCAAATGGAGATATTTTCCCAGCACCATTTGTTGAAAAGATTTTTCTTATTTCCCAATTGAGTGGTCTTTGCCCCTTTGTCAAAAATCATTTGGCCATAACTTTGAGGGGCGATTTCTGAACTTTCAATTCTATTCCTTGGTCTATATGTCTCTCCTTGTGCCAGTACTACTGTGTTTTGATTACAGTGGCTTTATGATAAGTTTTAAGATCAGCAAGTGGGCGTTCTCCAACTTCACTCTTCGTTTTCAAGATGGCTTTGGCTATTTGGGGCCCTTGAGGCAATGTACTGCACAAATCTGCTCTTTTGTACCTCTCTTGTTGATGCGTTTCCTTCCTTAAATGCTTTAGAACTACAACCTTGCAACTCTTCTCAAAAGTCAGAAAGGTAATTCTGCCTGTTTCTATGCAGTGTGAATTCCTTAGATCACCTGAAAGTGCTTGTTAAAAATGAAGATTCATAGGCACCTCCCTGGACATAAGGAAGCTGAATAAATACCTTTCCTTCTGCTTTCTGCTCTCACAGAATGATTCCTTGGGGCACTAAAATTCAAGGAGCCAGTGCTTTACACCAGCACTCACAATTCTGTATGTGTCCCTTAGGTAAGGACTGATGGAAGGGGGCGGGGGGCCAGAGTTAGCCATATGGATATACTGAAAAAGAGCATGCCAGGTGGGGAACAAAAAAGCAAACATTTTGACCCCTACCATAAGCCTGGATGCCTCTCTGTATGGAATACCAAGAAATTTCCATTTTCATGAAAATGACAGTGAAGGCTTTCATGCTTTAAATTGGCCTCACTGGTAAACAGATCTAGGATAGTTGGTAGTGAACAAAGTAAAAATCAGAAGTTTCCCATCACTCTACAGGTCAGTGTTATTCGAGAACTACACTGTGGCCAGAGACTTGATGGACAGAAACTGTTAGAGGATTCAAAGATAGGGACTCAAGTGTGACAGGATGATTGGGTGAGGAACGGAAGCTTCCCTTGTTAAACAAAGTTGCAGAAAGTATGGCTTTCTTGTATCCCATGTTTCTAAAATGTTGCTGTTTTCCTCAGACAATTTTATCTAATTAACGTCTATTTTTCACTTTACACAGTAATCAACATTCAATTACAAGAACCTAGCTGCTAATGCTAGAAAGTATTGAAAAATCAAATGCATACAATAAATCTTTAGGTGTCCTTGCCCCATCTAAAACCAAGACAAAGAAATGTGATTTTTCAACTTCACCCTCTCTTTCTTTTACCTACATACCTTTCATTTCCTTTGCATAAATACTTTTGCTACTTTGGTTCCATTCCAGGAAACATTACTGAACACCACAGGAAAAAGATCAAAGAAAAGAATATGAAAAACATGAACATTAACACAGAAGTTTCTACCTTATAAGGATAGACCTTAGTAAGGCCCTTAAATATTTACATATTCCAATATTTTTTATTTGTTTTAAGTAATGAAATGAATTTTGAAGAGATTTCTGTCCAAAATTAATAGGAAAACTGTTCATTTGTGTGGTTGCTACAGAGAAATTTATCCTCCAGAGGAAAAATGTTAAGTTATCAGTTTGCACATCCTTCAAGTGTTGATTTTATAGAAGATGTGCTCATTGAAATTCTTCCCCAACGGCCTTATAAACAAACTTGACTTATGCTTAATTAAATGGCTAATTATTTTGATAATAAAGATTAATTTTAAAAAGGTCAAATTTCTGATTCAGTTAAGATGTGCATTATGTGCATTTTATAATACTTTGTGCACCTTAAGTCTTTGAATAAGAGGGAAACAAAGGAAGGGAGTGTGGGTAGAAGAGAGAGAGAAAGAGGACTGGAAGAAGGGAGAATATGAAAGAAAGAGAAAGTAAGATGGAAGCAGGAGGGACAAAAGAGAGAAGAAAAATGGAGGGAGGGAAGGAAGGGAGAAGAAAGATTATGACATA
>PVKH010022187.1:0-14104 GCA_004027955.1 Chaetophractus vellerosus
GTAATAAATTAAAAAAAAAAAGTATATTGGGTAGTTATAGATTGAGCATTTTACAAAGCACACACATATCTTCCTTCATATTTTAATAGATCACATGGTAGATATAACTAAGAAGCTAAAATTGAATATTAAAGGCTGTATTCCATTTCTTCTATATATTTCTCATGACTAACTTTATATTTTAATTTGTCCTGTACTTAAATTTTTTCTTCTGTAATTTATTTCATATTTGCTTGAAATCTTCACATAATATTTGAGTCAGAAGACATATAAAGCTTGAGCTTAATAAATTAAGTAAAATTGTTGACACTAAATGGAAGCTAGCAACTTTGAAGTTTTAAAGTATCTGGTAGATTGGGAATAATAGATGACTCAACTGTATGAGGTAAGGTAATTCAGATATAGGGTAGCAATAATACTAAATATACCTTAATTACTAATTAAACACTTTCTGAGCATAGATATTATGCTATTACATCAATTGGAAATTGAAAATCCATGGAGCACAGTCAGCGTATAACTAATTGAGTTATTTTAGCCAATGCAAATGATTTGTATGACTGATTTGAAAAAAGCACTGTATGTATTAATTTGAAATTGTATGCTGTTAAGGTTTTTGGAACGTGTATTTGAATGTATGTGTGATTTTGAGGGTCTAATTTGGTAATTCTCAGAATATAAGGAACTTGATGGAGCTCATGGATTTAGTCTTTCACCTATTAGGAATGAGGATTTTTTGGTTGGTGTAGTTTTGTAAAAGGTGCGGCTAAAACGGGTTCACCATCCTATTGCCTATTAGAATGATCTAGGGGCTTAAAATGAAAGCCTGAGATCCTTTAACTTAGAATCACTTGTAAGGTTAGGACATGGGCACAGGTAGATGTCTGAAGCTCCACAGGTAATTTTCATGGTTAGCCTGGGTTAAAAACCATTGGCTTAAAAAAAGACATGCTCTGAGAATATTTGACTTGGGAGAGATGAGAACAAATCACTGTCTTTTCTCTGATTGTGTTGTAAAGTGTGTGACAGCAAAAGTTTTTTCTTAATTTTTTTTCCTTTTTAAAATACTCCTTAAGGGGGGTGGATGTGGCTCAAATGGTTGGGCCTCCATCTGCCATATTGGGGGGCCTGGGTTCAATCCCTGGGACTTCCTGGTAAAATTTAAAAAAATAATTATAAAATAAAATATTCCTTTCCTCATCGTGGGGATAAATTTCTGGATTTCATATCCAGCAGTATTAATGATGAAGATTTTCTTTTCTTGAGGGTAATATTTCTACTACCTGTTTTTTTTTTATTATTTTATTAACAGCTTTATTGAGATAATTCACAAACCATACAACTCACCCTTTTATGTGTACAGAACATTGGGTTTAGTATAGTAGCAGAATTGTACAACCATCACCACAGTCAATTTTAGAACATTTTCTCAACCCCATTAGTAGTCATACCCCATTCTCCCTCAACCTGCCCAGACCAAGGAAACCACTAATCTACTTTTAGTCTCTATAGATTAGAGACATTTCAGATAAGAGGAATCATATTATATGTTGTCTTTTTGACTGTCTCCTTTCACTTAGCATAGTGTTTTCAAGATTCATCCATAGTGTAGCATATGTATCAGTACTACATTCTTTTTTATAGTGGAATAATATTCCATTGTATGGATAGACTATATTCTATTTATCTACTCTCATCAGTTGATGGACGTTGGGGTGTTATCTTTGGCTGTTATAAATAATACTGCTGTGAACATTTGTGAACAAGTTTTTGCATAGATACATAGTTTTATTTCTCTTGAGTTTATACCTGGAAGCAGAATTGCTGGTCAGATGTCCTTGGATGCTTTCTTCAACACATTTAAGCCCAAATTTGAACTTCAGGGTTAGAAAGTCTTCCCATAATGTTGGGAAGCACCACAAGGCCATATCCTAATTGCATTGTAGAAAGAGGTTCAGCGCATGTTACTCGGTCTGGTAGTCCTTAGAGGGGCAAATTGCTCTCTGAAAAGGAAGACCTGCCTATTTTTTCTTGTTTTATTTCCAGAAATAGGCAGGTCCATATGGTCTTTTATTAAAATTGGAATTTTAAAGAAGGTTTTAAAGCATCATCCTTAGATATTAGGGGAGCAAAATGGTTTAACTTTTAGTACCTGTAAAATAATAACTGTAATCAGAGCTAACATTTATTGATTGCCTACTCTATGCCAGCCACTGTGTGGCTAAGGACTTTTTACATATATTACCTTATTTAACCCTTTTTTACATATATTATTTAAGCCTCATAACTTTTAGCAATGATTGTCATTTTACTGATGGAGAAGTGGAGACACAGAAGTTAAGTAGCTTGTACCAGCTCAAAACTGCTCCCGAGTGGCAGTGCTGGGTAGATAAGAATGACTATTAGCCAGTAGACTGTGGTGCCTGCCTTCAATCAGTATTTCCTAACTCTGTCTTCGAAGATATGTTGTTGCCATGGAGCTTAATTTTTCTATTAGAGGAAAATGATTCCTCTTTAAAGGACAGTAACTGTTTACATGGATTTATTCTTGAAGTAAATCGCAAAGGAGTAAAAGCTTATTAACTTTTATAAAATGCTGAAGATATGAATGGTTTTAGATAAGCTTTATTTAAATGAATTCTACATTCATCTGTACCTCTTGAAGCTCTCATTTATGTATACCTTTCCACTCTACTTTAGGCTTATTTGACTTATTTATTTATTTATTTATTTATTTATTTATTATATATCTCCTCCTTTCTGCTTGTTCTTGCTGTGTTCATTTTTGCGTTCTTCTGTGTCTGCTTCTCTCCCCCCGCTGCGGGGTCCCACCAAGTCAGCTCACCGTGCTGCGGCCTGCCTGCTCATGGCGGCTTGCTCTGCTCACGGGGGCTTGCCCTGTCTGTGGCGGCTTGTCCTGCCTGCGGTGGCTCTGCCCTACCCGCGGCAGCTTGCCTTCTCGAGGTGGTCTGCCCGCTCGAGGAGGCCCTGGGACCTGAACCCGGGGCCTCCCATGTGGTAAACCGGAGCCCTACCAATTGAGCTACAGCCGGTTCCCTGACTTTGACTTCTAATAAAACTAAGGTGGAGATGGATAATATGAAGTAACTTGTTGTGGAAAGTTAAATTTGTTTTGGTGGTTGTAATTCTAAACATTTTTAAAACATCCTTGGTGTGGTTTTCATATTCAGTGTTTGTTTTGTATTTGACAGTATTTTTCCCATGGTACCATTTTTGCTTATTTATCCCCATATCCATATTTAATATCTTACAAAAGAAAGTATTTATGTTACCATACTGTTTTCATACTCACTGTTATGGGGTACTCTGTTACATTATTTTAAATTACAGAGGATCATTTGGGTATACGTTATCCTGAAACTACCTCGTGTTTGGTTGCTTTTAGAAGTCACTTCTTGGAATCTGAGAGACAGACAGACACAAAGAATGAAACACAGATATATTAATTATTCCTAAGGGTTTGACTTCACACTTTTAAGTGTTGTAGGTTGGAAATCAGCATTCGCAGATCACTTTAAAATATAAAGTGATTATATTGTGGGAGTGTAGAATGTACCCTAGAGAAGATGTTATAAGAATGGGATTCTGCTGTACATACCTCCTTCTTCCTCACTCACCTCTCCTTCTCCAACCCTTTAAGCTAGGGCTTTCTCTGCCCTATCTGTCAGTTACCATGCCTGCAGAATTTTGTCGAAACCTCTCTACTGAGTGTTCTTTTGTGAATTTATATCTTTTTAATTATTTTTCCATAATTTTAGAATAATCTGGGAGGTGTGGCCTATCTGTGCTCAATACATGTATTTAATAGGAAAACTGTCATTTCTTCTAACTTTATGGTGTCTTATCACTCCTCAGAAATTAAAAAAAAATGTTGCCAACTTGATATTCTTTTTCCTTTATGGGCTTTTTTTGGGGGGGGTCAAAATTAGAATTATAAAATCATTAAAATAATCTAGTAATTTTATACTTTGAGGGAGTTATATTTTGATCACAACAATGGTACACTATTTGGATGGAATATTACTCAGTTATTAGATGTATTAGAAGTATAATACAAAAGTGCATTTTTGAGATATAGTTGATGAAGATGGGTTGCTGCTGCCAGTCCCAAAATCAGTGCAAATGAATGCTTATCAGAAATCATTTTTAGAAAGTAGAGATGAGTTTTTGCCATGCTCTGAAATTCAAGCCTGCTTTGGGTTTGAGTCATAGATGAAGTTATCATAAATAGATTACGTGTGTGTGTGGAGGAGCGGATGTAGCTCAAGCGGTTGAGCACCTGCTTCCCATGTATGAGGTCCCAGGTTTGATCCCCTGTACCTCCTAAAAACAAACCAACCAACCAACGAACGAAGAAGCCAACTGTCATTGGGGAGCAGATTTAGCTCAGTGGTTGAGCTCCTGCTTCCCATGTATGAAGTCCTGGGTTCAATCCCCAGTACCTCCTGAAAAAAAAACAAATGAAAATAGAGTATCTAGGGCTAATCTATAAAACCCTTTAGGTACACGACAAAGCCTTTGTAAGCCAAATTTTGTGTTACATTACTTGAATTATAAGGAGTTCTGGTGTACTTTTGCCGTAAGACACATAGATGAACCAATAGATACTTTTAGCCCTGTTATTTAGCCCGCTTTTCTCCTGTGTTGATGTGATCTCCCCTGTCCCCCAGATAAATAGGGGTCACATGACGACAGAAGCCAAGAGAGCTGCAAAGATGGAAAAGAAGATGAAAATTTTGCTTGGGGGTTACCAGTCTCGTGCTATGGGGCTCATGAAACAGTTGAATGACTTATGGGACCAAATTGAGCAGGCTTACTTGGAGTTACGCACTTTTGAGGAACTCAAGAAACATGAAGATTCTGCCATTCCCCGTAGGCTAGAGGTAATATTATATATTGCTTTGCAGCATTGCATAGAAAGAGAGCTGCAAGGAATTATCAGGGCTTTTCTTTTCTGTTTTTCTTCCTGTGCAGCTGTCTCTGAAGTTTGTACTGCCTGGCTTTTTTCAATGAGAGCCTAATGCTTTTGACTTTCCAGTCAAGAATTGCTCTTGTATAGATGGATAGACCAGGCAAATGGTGGCTCAAAGTTTTTTCCTTTTCTCATTTTCTGTTTTGTATATAGATCCACTATGAAATAGAATAAGTAACCCTGGGATTTTTTTCCCCTGAAACTTAATTGCAACCCATTCATATAGCTCTCTGAAGTAAATTAAACCAATGACTTTGTGTTTTGTAATTTAGGATGTTGGGAACATAGGTAGTCATTCCAAAGAATCAAATTCTTTTTTTTTTTTTTTTAAGATTTATTTTTTTTATTTATTACATATCCCCCCCCCCTTTCTGCTTGTTCTTGCTGTGTGTCCATTCTTCTGTGTTTTTCTATGTCTGCTTCTTGTCTCCCCCTGTCCCTGCGGCGACATACCGAGTTAGCCCTCCGCGGCGGCGGCTCGTTCCGTTCGAGGGTGGCTCCATTCCGTTTTCACGGGCTGCTCTGCTCCATGTTTTGCGGGCAACAGTCCTCCATGTTTTTTGCGGGCTGCTCGGCTTCCGCAGTTCGCAGGCGGCAGCTCCGCTTTTCACGGGTGACTTTGCCATGCCCGTGGGGGCTCCGCCAGAATCAAATTCTTTTGGCCACATTTGTTAGAAATGTGTTTAAGTTTATCTCCCTCTGCCCAGAAAAATAGTAGTCAAAACATTATTTAAGGGCATTTGTTGGTATGGGTAGCACAGTAAGACTTATTTGAGGTAGCAGAAGAGATTTTACAAGATGGTAGTCTTATGATCAAATCAAAGAATGGCTGCAGTACTAGTTTTATGGCAAAAGTATTTGCTATATATGTTTCTCTTCGGGAAATACTTACCTAGTAAGAGTCGAGTAAAATCAGCTGTTTGCAAGATGATAAAGTACCATGAGGTATTTTTAAATTTTCAGTATATTTTCATATGAAATAATTGTTATTTTTTCTCTTCAAGTGTCTAAAAGAAGATGTTCAACGGCAACAAGAAAGAGAAAAGGAACTTCAGCATAGATATGCTGATTTGCTGTTGGAGAAAGAGACTTTAAAGTCAAAATACTGAAGCAGAATTTATATTCTGTCACAGGATGAATTAATTGCTGTTTTTCATACTCTGGAAGGCTAAGACTGATGTTTATCGTCATCGACAAATTTTCTCATGATCTGTGGTTTTTTGGTTGTTTATTTTAAATGATATCCATCTTACAAATTGTGTGTATAAAGACTTTAACTTCACAGGACATTTTAGGGTTTAAATTATTAAGATCATTCTTTTAGCAGTCATATTTGCAAAATTTTTAGTTTTGGCCTTTAATTTAAAAAGCCTGATTTTAAAGTGCTGCCTGTGAGTAAACTCTTGAATAAAAACAAGACATTAAAAATTGAGAATGTAGCCTTTTGTTTGAGGTAATTAGATACTAACAATACCCACAAACCAGCAAATATGTTTTCTGTGTCATATTTAATGAGTAACTCTTTGGTAATCAAAATAGTGATCCAGTATCTTAACTTTTAAATGCTTAAGAGGCAATCCTTTTGTGGCTTTTATTAGTTTTGGCAGACTGCATAGAATGGTCATACCGTGACAACAAAGATTAACTTTTTATATCTAAAAAAAAAAATTTTTTTTTTTTTTTCAGTTTAACAAAGGAAGGTAAATTACCCAGCCAATTTACATGGTTTATAGATTAGGACTCAAAAAGATTTAACTTTTCTTGGCCTATTTTCTTGTAAATATTTTTTTAGCAAAGGCATTTTAAATGTTAATTTTAACAAGGACATCAAACTTTATAAAAAATTCTGCATTTAGCTTAGCAAGTCACTCACACAAGGGTAGGATTTGGGGAATGAATGGAAGTGGGGAGATTAACTTTATAGCCATTCATTTGAAATGCTTTAGGAGAATATTAGTTGGTTACAAGCTCAATATAGGCCAACAATGGGTTGGACTCAATAAAAAAAGTATGTCTAATTTTAGATTACTAAGAGCTCAAAGGAAGGAGAAGAGGAATTCATTCATTCATTGGATGCTTACTGAATATATGCTCTGTCAGAGTCCTGGAGATAGAAAATGAATAAAATAGGCCTGGTTTCTGTTGGCTGGAGCTTACAGTCTGTTGGGAATGATAGACAATTAAAATTCAAATATTTATTGAGTGCCTCTTATGTGCAAAAGCACTTATTTAGGTGTTAAAAGTGAACAGTTACTAAGACAGACCAAATTCTTGCTCTTGTAAAGGTGGCCTTAGTGGAGGAGATACCATACATATACATTAAGGAGAAAAGTATCAGACCATGAGATTTAGTTTCAATGGAGAGGTAAATAAAATAAGGTGATGTGAGATAGTGACAGGGTAATTACTTTAGATTGGGTGATGAAAGAATCTCTCTGAGGTGGTAACATATAAGATAAAATGTGATTGATAGTCTAGAAGAAGCCATCTTTGTGAGGTTCAAGGGAAAAACATCCCAGGCAGAGTGATAGCTAACACAAAGCCCCTTTGGTGTATTTGAATCACAGAAAGAAGGACACTGTGGCTAGAGTATCCAGAATGGCACATATAGAGCCATATATAAGGCCTTGGTAAGGAATTTGAATCTTATTCTAAATATGATGGGAAGCTAATGGAGAATTCAAAACAAGGGAGTGACATGATCAGATATGATTTTAACAGCATATCTGGGGGAGCGGGTCTAGCTCAAGTGGTTGAGCACCTGCTTCCCATGTACGAGGTCCTGGGTTAAATCCTTGTTACCTCCTTAAAAAAAAAAGGAAAAAAAAACAACCAAAAATATATCTGTGGCTGTACCTTGTCATATCTCACCAGGCTGGAGACAGTGAAGCCAGTTAGTTAGGAGCCTGATACAGTAGTCCAGGCAAACAACACTAGTGAATCATACTAGGTTATAGGCAGTGGTGATTATGAGTGAACAGATTTGAGAGGTAAAAAAATTCTGCTCTCTCAACAGATCATGATTTTATATTTTCCTGCTATCTACCTAATTTTAATACTTTTTAAAAAAGTTATTTCTCATGAAATTTCTAGAAAATACTTCAGTATCATCTATGAATAGTTGTTTCCTCTTAACAGTTTTATTTCATATTTATTGTATATTTTAGGGACTGAACTGTTTAGAACAATGTTAAATAACAGTGTTGGGTTTTCTTGTTTCTTCTTTTAATGGGAATGTTCATAGTGTTTTACTTTTAAGTCATCTGTGTATTCTTTATCCAGAAAGGATATGTACCTCTATATCTAATTTTTAAAGAGTTTGAGTTAGGAATGGCTCTGGAATTTTGTCAGATATACTTTTTCAACCTCTATTAAGATAATCATATAGTTTTCTCATTTGATTTGTTAGTGATTATTATGTTACTAGGTTTTCCATCATTAAGCCATCTTTGCACTCCAGGAATTGGATAGATTAATTAAAAAACAAATTTACAGTTCACTTGCATTTTATTTAGACTTAAATTATACATATTGATAGTAGTTGATATTAAAAACTTACTTGGTACTCAAGATTTGAAGTAACACACAGACTTCTAGCCTAAAAATCACTAAGAATGGCATAATTTAAAAACTGACAGTCTCAGTCAATGCATTATGAACTGTGTGTGCTTTTGCCAGTGTGACACTTGTAAACACACATGCCTATCTTCCTTTGTTAGTATTGGGTAAAGCGCAGTGTTGTTTACTCAGGGTGACTTTTAACATTCACATTTATCATATTTTCTCATAGGCATTCATTAAATGTTAGTGTTAAAGCTAGTGTTGAAGAACATGTGCAAGTCTCATTAACTTTGGGGCATAAATATGATAAGAGCCATAAGAAGCTACCACCATGAGAAAGCACCCTTTTTGAAATATTAAAGATAATATAAAACAGTTTCAAGGAAAAAATACACTGCAGTGATTATAGACCTACACTGTCCAATGATGCATCTTCCCTGTTTTTATGTAATTTTTTTCCCTGAGAAAATTAGTTTTGAAATATGTGATATCCTCAGGAATGCATTACTTCTAAAGTGACTGCCCTCTTGGTACTTTAAAATTTGATTTGCTAATTTCTTGTTTAGGAACTTTGCATTTTCACATGATGGAGAGTGTTCTTTTGGGCTATGGTCAACCAAGTTTTAACACTGGCATTTTGCTAGCTCTACAGAATGAATAGGATAACTGTATTTTTCTTTGCACTAAACATTTATATTACATCACAGTAATGATTCATTCCATGAGAGTTTGAAGGAATGTGCTTATAAAAGTTTTGTGTTCCAAGCCCTTTTTAGAAATAATTTCTGGATTATTTTCAGTTTCCTCTGTGACTATTATCTATTTTTAAATTTGTTTTTAATAGAAGTTTGAAAATTTTCTGTTTTAAAATAAATTTCTCCTTTCATGTTTATTATTTACTAAATTTGAGGAATTTATACTTTTTTAGAACACTTTTCATATCATTGAAAAAGAAACATTAGCAGAGAATTGGAATAGAAAGAGATTAAAAAATCTATTTTCTATTAAATTTGCCATTTCTTAGTTCTAAGAAAATTACCTTAGTACTACCATTTCTTATTTTTTCCTTGATTAGACTTGCTAAGGATATATTTTTTTAATCTTCAAAAAACCAGTGTTTGGATTTGTTTATCAATTCTGATTTTCTGTTTTGTAATGTATTAGTTTCTCCTTTCATGTTTATTTCCTTTGTGTCATCTAGAGTTTTTCTAACTTGAGTCTGATGCTTTTTACTTTGTTTTTGTTTCATACAGATGAATACATTAAAGACTTCTAAGTTATCTCTGTGTATAAATATGTTCATATCCCAGCCATTTTGATGTGTAGCAATCTTGTCTTCTAAGTAGTTTATATTTAAAATTTTTTTTTGGTTTAATAATTAAGAATACTTAAATTTCTGTGTGGTTGGCTTTTTAAAAAAAAATTCCTATTTGTAGGATTTTTATCTTGTGGAAAGAAGGATATGGCTTATGTAGTTAATACTTTTGAGAATTTATTGAAGTTTTGGGGACTGACATCTAACCACTTTTTAAGAGTGTTCTATGGATGTTTGAAAAGTAGGATTATTCAGTTTGTATGGAAGAAGAATTGAATGTGTTTCTATTCAGCCAATTACATTATTCAAATTATAGTTTCTTGTTTTTGGTTATATACTACCATAGACTAATAGTGTTGTCTTAAAATCTAGAGTTTCTGTTTTGTATGTATTTGATATTGTTATTTAGTATGTAAATTCTTGTGTCTATTAGGTACAATCCATAAGGAAGACTACTAGTCTAAAATTATTTTCTGTCCTGTTTATGCTTTTTGCCTTGAATTTTACTTCCTTTGACATTAGAATTTCTCATTTTCTTTTAGTTTATATTTGCTTGATAAATTGTCTATCCTTTTATTTCTAGCTTTTATGTATAACTTTTGTGTCTCATAAACAGCATATCTAGAGAAAGTTTTTGCATTTTAATAGGAGAGTGAATATATTTGCGTTTTTGCTAATTACTTATTTTGGTTTTCTTTGATCATGTTTTAGGCTTTCTCAATGATTCCTATCATTTTTTAATAAGCAGTTTTATTGAGATATCCACATACCATACAGTGTATCCAGAGTGTTCAATCAGTGACTTTTAGTATAATCACAGTGTTGTGCATTCATCACCACAAAAAATTTTAGAACTCCAAAAAGAAAAACTCCACACCCCTTAGCAGTCACCTCTCAAACCTTCTATCCTTCCCCAGCCTAATTCCATCTTTATAAATTGACTTATATTTACATTTTTATATAAATGGAATCATACAGTATGTAGTATTTTGTGGCTGGTTTCTTTCAGTAGTACCTAGTAGTGGTGTTGCAGGGTCACATGGCAAGTCTATATTCAACTTCCTTAGGAACTGCCAGACAGTCCTCCACAGCAGCTGTACCATTCTGCATTCCCACCGACAGTGAATAAACTTTCCTATCTCTCCACATCTTCTCCAACACTTGTAGTTTTCTTTCTATTTAATAGTGGTGTGAAATGATATTTTATTGTAGCTTTGATTTGCAGTTCCCTAATCTTTGGTGATGTTGGACATTTTTTCACTTTTTTGCGATTTGTATTCCTTTGGACAAATGACTATTCAAGTCTTTTGCCCATTTTTTAATCAAGTCGTTTGTCTTTTTATTGTTGAGTTCTAGTACCTCTTTATATATCATGGATATTAAACCTTTGTCGGAGGTGATTTCCAAGTATTTTCTCCCATTGAGTTGGCTCCTTTTTTACTCTTTTGACAAAGTCCTTTGAAGGTGCAAAAGTATTTAATTTTGAGGAGGTCCCATTTATCTGTTTTTTATTTTGTTGCTTGTGTTTTGGATGCAACAGCCAAGAAACCACTACCTACCACAAGATCTTGAAGATGTTTCCATACATTTTTCTTCTCATAGTTTTATGGGCCTGGATTTTATATTTAGGGCTTTGATCCATTTTAAGTTGATTCTTGTATAGGAAGTGAGATAGGGGCCCTGTTTCATTCTTTTGGTTATGGATATCCAGTTTTCCCAGCACAATTTGTTGAAGAGACTATTTGTCTTGTCCCAGTAGCATGGACTTGGGTAGGTTTGTCAAAAACCAGTTGGCTGTAGAGGTGAGAGTTTATTTCTGTACACTCAATTCTATTCCACTGATCAATGTGTCTATCTTTTTGCTAACACCATGCTGTTTTGACCACTGTAGCTTTGTAGTATGCTTCAAGGTCAGGCAGTGAAAGTCCTCCTACATCGCTCTTGTTTAGAATACTTCTGGCTATACGTGTGCACGTTCCCTTCCAAATAAATTTGGTAATTGCCTTTTCTGTTTCTGTAAAGTAGGCTATTCATCCACTCCATCATTTCATTGACAGACTTCTCAGCCTTCTTCATTTCAGACTCATCAATATGGTTGTACTTCTCATCCTTATCTCTGAAACCAGTGGCTATCTTGGAGTAGTGCTGGAACCTCTGCCCTAGTTCCTCAAGTATTTTTGGCCGTTCCTTGGCTTCTTGACACCGGATTTTAATTGGAGTGCTGATTTTCATTAATTCTTCCAATTTGTTAATATTTGGTTGTTTAGCTTGGTCCTCTCTGTCCTCATAGGGTATCTGTGAGGAGCCTTAGAAAACTGCTGATCTAGGGGCTGGCTGTATAGTCCAGTGGATAGGGCGCTGATACACCACATGGGAGGCCCCGGGTTCAGTTCCCGGGGACCTCTCCGAATGGGCAGACCGCCTGAGAAGGCAAAGCCACCGTGGCAGGGCAGAGCCACCATGGGCAGAGCAAAAAGCTGCCACAGGTAGGGCAAAGCCGCCATGGGCAGGGCGAGCCGCCTGTGAACGGAGCAAAGCCACCTGGGAACGGAGCAAAAAGCCACCTGGGAACGGAAGCAGACCCGCCCACAAGCGGGGCAGAGCCGCCTGCGCGGTGACCTGGCTTGGCGCGTCATCGCAGCGGGGGGAGACAGAGCAGACACACAAGAACGCAGAGAAATGAGCACAGCAAGAGCAAGCAGAAAGGGGGGGATATGTAACCAAAAAAAAAAAAAAAGAAAACTTGATCTTGTTCACATAAATTTCTCATATGGACCACAAAGCTTGGCCCTAAACTCATACACATATTCTTCCATGGCATTTTTAACATTTCTTTCCTTTTCCAATTTACCCTCCATTATCATCTTACCCTCTGTCTCAATATATATGTTAAGAAGGTTTTTCCCTAACTGCCAGACCAAGTTGGCTTCAGCAGGTAGGTCAACATTCACCACCTTTATTATTATTATTTTTTTTAGCTTCTGGAGGCTGGTCAACCTTTTCATTTACTTTGTCAGCATCTGGGATTTTGTTTTCTTCTGAGGTAAATTCAGGTGAAGGGGAAGACTGAGGTTTGTTGACCATCAGCTTGTACCTGGGGCTGTGTTCCAGCTTCACTGTTGTCTTGCTGGATATTTTAATCAATGTTTGGGTTTTCTGGTGGTCTATGATTTGGACACTCCATGTCTGCTTCAGCAGGTGACACTGTTTTCCTCAGTTGGGAATTTCTCCACCATAGATGCTGTAGAGATGGTGAAAATGCCATGGGTGTCGACCCAAACTTTCACCTTAGATTTTTCTCCATCTTTCTGGATGGAAACATTCTGAGCGATGAAGCACAGCCCACTTTTGCTTCTGGATATGGAACCTCCCAGAGGGTCAGAATAGAAAGCTTCTAGTTCAAAAGGTCCCCTTCTGTAGAAGGTGAGAACTTTCGAGAAAGGCATAGCATGGTTGCAGCCGAACACTTCATGAACACCTTCAGTATCTTCTGAATTGTGACTGCAGACCAGAGATAATGGAAAAGGAATTGCACCTGTGATGGAACATCCTCCAACTTTAAATGCCGGGGAAAGGCAAGCACACTGCAGTGCGCATCCTCTGGCTGCTGCTTCATTTGCGTTAAGAGTTGTGCTGATGTCTTTTTCAAAAAATCTGGCAATTTTTTTCATTCACAGCTGGAATTCGTGTAGTGCCTCCAACAATCTCAACAGCACTCACATCTGCTCTGAGCCGAGTTTGTTCCATCAATGAATGAAGGGGTACTTCTTCCTTTTGGAGAAGTTCAGCCCAGAGTTCTTCAAACTATGACCTGTTCATCTTTCCAGAAATCTTTGTCATTCATAAAGTACCTGATATTCAGTGGCAGGTCTGTGCTGATAGAGCCCAATAGCTTTTTCAAATTTTCACACTCTGGATAGGGACGAAGGAGTGCTCGAATTTCGGTTTTTGTATGTAACTTGTACTTGGTCTTAAATTCTGCACAAAAATGTTCCACTATTCAAACTTTTTTCCTTCCAAGAAAGGATCAAAAGCTATTCCCGGTACCTTTAATTTTCCCTTGTTAAAGGCACATAGAGATACTTGAAAAGCTGAGTGTCCCATATCAACAAAAACTACTATCTGAGGTTTCTCATCCAGGCCTGGGACATCCTGCTTATAAATTCTATAATTCAAAGCAAGAGCAGTCATATCATTCATAAGTCTCAAGCAGGTGAAGCCAAAAATCTGTGCAG
>PVKH010022188.1:0-14154 GCA_004027955.1 Chaetophractus vellerosus
TGCAGAACATGGTTTTTGCCTTTGAAATTAAGATACATTTTCCTAAGGAGAAAGGCCCCTTAACTTTCAAAAGACAAAGTTTCCAGGGAAAGAGGAGAACATTGATGAGTGAGTAAGCATTTACTGACTACTTATTATATTCCAGGGTTTTGCAAGGTTTCTCATGACATCCTCACAATAATTCTGGAAGGTTGGTATTGTTCGCCCCAATTTATAGATCTAGAGTCTCATAAAGTCTAAGCAATGTGATAAAGGTTGGTAAATGTCATAGATGCTGACAAAGGCAGATGAAGTATTCAATCTCTGATATGTCAGACATTTTCCATGTCCCCAAGCTTGGACATTTTTGAAACAATACAATTTTCCTAACAAAACATTATAGAGCACTTTGAGAACTTGAAATACCAATGTTATGGTAAAATTACACTAAAGAAATAAACTTGCTTCCAGATTGAATTACCTTGTTATCTGGCTCAAAAGATAACACAAGGGCTCCCGAACATGTATCTTTTCACAAAGAACTTCTTATTATCTAATTTAATAAAACAAATTATTATCTGTAATTAATAAGCCAAAAGCAATTTTAGACATCAATCCATAAAACCCACAAATCCCACTTGAAGTGAATTTACACATTCATCCTATTAAAGATAAAATACACTTACATTTTATTTAAGCCCTGGAGGAAGTTTATTTTTCTTTACTTAGCTTAGTCCCCAGGATATTATTATCCACCCTTTTAAACTCCATCTGCTCTTATGACTGAAGTCACACCACCTACTTGGTGGAAGCCTGGATTATGTTGATCATTCCGGGTTCCATATGTTTCTGGGCTATGGTTACCATACTGATTGGCTTGCAAAGCTTGGAAAACAGATTATTAAGGAAACAAAATGCCAGGAACTCAAAACATTGAAGACAAAATATGTAAATAAATCCACAGAGAAATGTTGGCTTAAATTATCTTTGAATATAGCCTTAAAAACATATACACACACTTTCCAAGGCCTCCAACATTACTAATTGGATGCTAATGTCACAAACAGTAATATTCATAAAGCACATAATATCTAAGTTATTTAAGTCCATGAGATATATTTTTCATATCAAGTAAATACCAGCATTCAATTTTCACTCAAGGTCAAGTGTCATTCATATATTACAATTTTCTAGAGTTTAGGTGGCATATGTTAATTGGCTTTTATTTCATGTTGAGAGATATTAATAAGCAATAAAGACAAATAATTAAGAACTAAAATAAGCACCCTGCTATACACACTGACACAGGCCACAGATCTAAAGATAGAGTCTTAGGGAGAGCATGATGGTTTATTAAATTTGATTCAGTTAAGAGCAATTTGATCTGCACAGGAAGAGAAATTCATTCATTTAATGTTTTTTTATACATTTGCCTATACACTCTTCTAGGCATTGAGATACAGCAGAAACAAGTCCCAGCGATCCGTACCCTGAAAGCACTTATATTTTGGTGTGGAGTGGAGATAGACAATAAAAAGCAAACAAGGAAGCAAGATAACAAGTCCTGATAAAAGGTATAAAGAAAATAACAGTGATGGGAGCCACCTAAGAGTCAGGGGTGGGTGGAAGAAGGCACAGGTCTTTACAGAGGGTCAGGTAGTGCCTACTGGGAAGCTGACGTTTTTGCCGTCTTGAAAAATAAGAATGAACAAGGCAAGAGAAAAGCCAGAGGAGTGGGTACCTGGCAAAGGGAAGAGCAAGTGAAAAGACTCTGAAGGAAGAAAGAGCTTTCTATGTTCAAGGAAAAGAAAGGCCGCCAGCGTGGCTGGAGCGTGGTGAGCAGGAGGAGAGGGCCATGATGAAGTTAAAGACATGGGCAGAGGCAGAACTCGTGAGAAATAATGATCAAGATAAGAAAAACTTTCTTGTTCCTTGGTTAATATATAAAATTAATGTGTTCTTCCTATGCCAGCTAGTGTTAGAAGAAAAAATAATAAAATTTTGGAATTGCATGGGAACTTATGGATTGTCTATTCCACCTCTTGTTTAATAGATATTGGCCATGAGGCCCAGAGAGGGGAAAGCAAAATCAGTGAGAAGGGGAGTCAAAACTCAGTTCTTTGAATTCTAGTAACCATGCCACGACACCCACAGGTTTATGGTTTATACATCCCATGATCTTAATGGCTTCTTCCTAGTCCTTGTCTGAAAGCAAACATCTAGTGGCTGAAGAAAGCTACTAAAGCTCTTCTCCAAAAGCAGAATTTTTTTTTTTTAAGAGAGAGCTGTACTAAATGACAACAGAGATGTAAGAAGCACTTAGACAAACGAGAGTTTTGAACAGAGACTAGAATAAAGTCTTGGTGAACTCCACAAGAAGCAGAAACTTGATGAAATTACAGAGAAGGGGAAATCCCATAAGCTGAAATAGCCATAATTAGCAGACACCGAATATCTAAAATTGGGAAAGATGTGAAGTTTGTCAAAGATATAAAATGAAATAATAAAAATACATGAAAATAACATCAAATAAGTTTAGCAGTAGAAACAAAGTCTCCAATTAATGATTGTCAATTAGGTCAGATTATCTTATTAATGTATTTTAACACCATTTTCAGCTGTTTTATAACTAATAAATAAAAATAAACAAAAATACTATGGAGTGTAAAACAATAATATACTCATATAAGAACACAATAGATTATTTAACTGTAGAGCAGGCTAATAAGATGGGCCCTCCCTTTCTGGAGAGACAGATATGGAATTCGTCTGGTCAAGGTGTTTACCTGCTTGGGGGCAAGAAGCTGAACCAGGTAACTTTGTATTGCTCTTTCTAGTTTTAGATTGAATCATTTTGTACTCCATGAATGCAGAAAATGATTAAAAGGCAAAATTCTTAAAGAGAGAAAGAAAGCAGATTTAAACCAACATCATGACAAAATAAGATCACGGCAACTTAGTAGTTGTGATAGTCAGACATAGCAGTGCTTTTAACGTCGATATCAGTGTGTCAGGCAAACCATGATTTGTATACCCCTGGGACTACATGGGGGAAAAACCCAGCCACTTATTTCAATCAAATTGATGAGAAGAGACATGATTGAAATAAGCTGAGAATGCTTGAGGAAGATTTTGCTTAACACTCACAGCTTCACATAACATCTCTTTAAATCACATATTTGTTAACAACATGAACAAAAATCTAAATGGTCCCCTTTTCAAACCGGTGAGGAATGCAGGTAATGAGACACAGAAAATAGAAAGCATACCCTTCAGAAAGCATCATACCAGTGTTAGATTTATAAATTATTTGAGCAACAATCACTATGGATTTTTCTTTTAATAAAAATAATTTATCGCCACGCCCTTTTTAAAATTTTTTTTTAAAAAAACACATATATTGTGCTATTCAATTTATGTGTACATTATGCATGGTCTCCAAATATTGGAATATTTGAAGATGATGTATTTCAGGTTCAGGAAGGTAAGCAAGTGTTTTTGGTTGAATGGTGGCCAAAAAAGATATGTCCACATCCTAACCCCTAGGAACTGAGAATGTGACCCGATTTGGAAAAAAGGGTTTTGGGATGCAATTAAGAATCTTGAAATGAGATCATCCTGAATTACGCCAGTGGGCCCTCAATCCAATGACATGCGACCTATAAGAGAGAGAAGAGGAGAAAGCACAGACAGAGGAAAAGGCAATGTGAAGACAGGGGAAGTTATTGGTGCTATGGTGACATAAATGCCATCAAAAGCTGGAGGAGGCAAGGAAGGCTTCTCCTCCAGAGTCCCCAGAGAGAGCATGGCCATTCCACAATTCAGACTTCTGGCCTCCAGAACTGGAAGACAATAAATTTCTGTTGTTTTAAGCCACCAAATTTGTAGCAATTTGTTACAGTACCCTAGGAAATAAATACATACGGCTCATTTTTTAAAATAGCAGTGCCTAGGACTCACCTGAGACCAATTAAATGGAAGTTTATGATGGTGGAAACCAGTCATCAATTTGGATCATTGTTCATTTTTTTGTTTTGTTTTTGTTTTTACTATTTGCCAGATGATTCTAAAGTGCAGTTGGGGTTGCAAATCACTGATCTAGACCAAACTTCATACTTAACATTGAGCCACTGAGGCCAGAGAGAAGTGACTTGCTATATTTGGGTAAAATCCAGGCCTCAAACTATCCACTAACTCAACAATATCATTATACTGTCAGAAAATGTCCCCAAACTTCTACTAAAACTAAAAAAGGAGGAAGAAAGAATACAACATTTATAGAAAGATCTCATTCTGAAAATAGTCACCGAGGTGCTCATATTCTAGCTTTCCCCACACATTTTCTCCAGGCAAAAATTACATAAAGCTTCATCTTCTCTCCTCCCTTTCTTGGGTGGGAGACAAACACCCTCAGTACTTACTGAAGTGCAGCGAAGCCCCAGAAATCGCCCTGAAGAGGTCCCTACCAGCCTCATCTCTGCGCTCATCAGTCTTTTTGTTCGTCCGCTGCCCAGATGACAGAGGCCAGTCGGGTGCCAACAGATGTGCAGGGCTGGCCAGGAGGAGCGCAGATTAAAAACACAACTTTCAGCATCTTCTTTCCCTAGGCTTTCCGCAGAAGGACTTCAGCGGCAGCTCAACTGACGGCGATACTGTGGGACCTAGATTTATACTCAAAGGGGATCATCAGGCAGCTGTTAACAATAACCTAAGGCAATTGGGTATTTTGAAGGAGTCTGATTCCTGCTCTGCCAAGCAAAAAACTGAGGAGGGAGGGGCTGATGTTATGATTCCATAACCAAATATCCCTCTTCCCACTTTCTTGCTGTCGGTCCCAAAGGGGAAACAACTTGTCGCTATTTGGCAGTTTAGCTCAGAGAACTAATTTCTGTCCTCCTCTCTAATATGCTGTGAGAGGGTTCGCTCCCACTATGGGGGAGGGGGGTTGTTTTTCATCTAGAGAAAGGGATAAACCTGATGAAATACCCTGGGTCCATATCATCCTTTCAGGATTATGGGTACATTGACACCCCACTTCCACGCCCCTCCCACACAAACACAACATCGAGATAACATTTTTCTCTCACAGACTTAAATGCAGAATACACTGTGGCAGAATTTTATTTCTCTCCTAGATCCCACTGACCTTAAGGCACGTTTCTCGGGGTGAAATGTGCCCTTTACAGATTTATGCTAAAAAGTAGGAATTGGAAAGTTTGTAAAGACCTGAATTGTTAGTGATAATAAACAGCGGCATGTGTCAACAGTCCTCCTCTTAAACCTTATACAAAACTCTTCCAAATATCATAACAAAGTACTTGCATGTAATCTCTGTTCATTTCCCCCCTGAATCCAGAATATTTGTTTAAGCTTAAAAATAAAAGACAATGAGGAAAATGTGTAGAATAATCCCCAACACAAATTCCAAATAATTGGTAGTTGACTAAGGATAGAAAATGCAAAAATATGAAGGACAAAAATTGAATTTTTACCCCATTTAATTATATTTCTGTTAAAGTGAAGAATCATGCTCTGGAAACTGAATTATACCATGTAATTTCAAATGAAAGAGAAAATTATGTTTTTTAAAAAGCTCCAGACATCAGGCTTGCTGGCTCGAGCCTGGCTTAATCCTTATGATGTGAGAAGCTCTGTTTTTCATTGAATAGTCTACCAGTTGGAATGGAAACATGTCTTCTTCAAATATAATGACGTTTAATATCATAGGTACACCATCTTGGATGCAAAGCAATTTTCCTTTTATTATTGTGTTCCCAACATTTTTGTTGTTATTTATAACCACCTAATCCTCAATCCAAAGAGGGTGGGCCTAGGACTGGGAGCTTTGTTTTGTGCAATTGGGCCTGCAAGTGTAGAATGAGGATTTGGACTCAGTGAACTATTATGCACAGTGAAGGAGAGAAAACTTGAAGTGCCTGAGGAAAACACAAAAGAAGAAAAAAGGAGTCAGCAAGGCTAGGCCTAGTGGTGGCTGTGTATGGAGTGGGGCAGAAGTGGGTAGATTTGCAAGATGTGGTGCAAAATAAATTTGAAACTTATCCTGCAATCAAAAGATTTGAAACCACAGATCCTCCTTTAACATTCATTTTCCAATAAATATGTTTTTAATAATATCACTGTTCTCTAAGAACTTAATTTCAAATTATATAGTGTTATCCTACAGTGTCAAGATATTTACTTTTCTTTTACAAAAAATTTTAAATATTGGTTTTAATCTATGTTATAATATAATAAATTATCTTCCCTCTTTATACAACAGAAAAATGCAAATTGTAATTATTTGTGGCTCTATTTAGCAATTTAGTCTTTAGAGCATATTTCCCAAGTGATGGTTCTTAGGCTACCCTAACCAGAATCATCTGGAGTACAGATGCCTGAGTAGCACCCCAGAATTCTGATATAACTGCTATGGAGTACAGCCTGGCCATGGGGGTTGAGAATCACTACCCTACACCCAGACTTACAAGGTCTCCAGATGATTCTTAAACATGGGATATTATAAGACAGGGGAAAAAGTAGACTTACATATACCTAAAAAGGATTCAAAGATATTCAAGTTTATGACAAAACTAATACCCTCCTTTCTTTTGGTCAAGAGAAGGACCAGAACTAATTTAGTAGCCATGATCATTATAAATACCTCTTTAGGGTGCCTTAGAGTTTCCAAAGGATTTTCTTGTTAGATAGGTCTTATTATGATCCTCATATCTAAATATTAACAAATTTAGGTTCAGAGCATTTGACACACCCAAGGTGAATTAACTTGTAAGTGATGAAATCAGAAAACACAACCCAGATTTCTGCCTAGAAAATTTACTTTACTTATATCCATGGTGACCACATTTTCTAGATGAAAATCATGGTGTCTGGTCTTATAAAGGTACAAAACTTGAAAATCTAGGATGTATCCTCACATTGCATATTCATGGCCTCTCCTTAACCTATCTAATTAGACAACTCCAAATAATAATTTTTAAAACAGTAATATTTCCATAGTACATATTACATGTTGCAGTTGACAAGATGTTTTCACAAAGGAAAGTCACAGAAAATAAATAGAATAGTTTAACAAGTATGATTTTAAATTTATGATAGGCTTTTTGTTTTTACCCCAGGGGCTAGCACAGAACCTGGAACAGAGTGACAATTCGATAGATACTTGTGAAATGAGGTCTAGTCTAATACTTGTACCCTACCTCAGACTCTTCGGATGCCATATGGCAGGCTGGCTTGGAAAATTGTAAAAGCATAGTATAAGAGTATCCATGGCCACAAAACACATCCTTTTAGATTAAGCCACACCTACAATCTCCATGTTTAGTATCTGACATGGCACAGGTGGGCACATTCCAAAAATGAGTGTTTTAGGGTAGAATATCTGAGTCAGGTATAGGGAATTCCTCCTCCTTGCCCTAGCAAGCCACATGCATCTAAAATATCTGTGCCCAGACTTTTGCTACTTGACACATAGACATTCTTACTTAAAATTTTGCCTAAACTTGACCTTGCCAAAGAAAGTGCCTTTCCGACCTCACTTGAGCAATTTGGAGGGGAAGAATCAGTTTCAAAGAGTTTGAAGTATGTCCCTTTAAAGAAGTATTTATAAAATCCAAAAAGTATTTTACCAGTCTTTAGCAATTCTATATTATATAATATTTACTCCCTAGGAGGGAGATCATGAATGAAATTTTAAATAAAATGAGATAATCTATTCCTTCCTCTTGATCTGACATAATCCTTTCTTATGTCTGAGATGAGCACAAACAGCCCGTGACTTAAAATCTTAAAATATTTCTTCTCTTAGTATTTTTGTAAACTGTTTTCTTTCTTCAAGAATGTTGAGTAGAATGCTGAGAGAAACCAGACACAAAGTACTATGAATTGTTAGACTCCATCTATACAAAATGTAAATACAAATCAATTTATAGAGACAGAAAGAGATTAGCAGTTATGTATGTCAGGGGAAGGATAGAGGGATTAAGAGGTGACTACTAAGGGGTAAGACTTTTTTTCATTTTGGAGTACTGCAAATGCTCTAATATTGATTTCAGTGATGAATGCACAACTCTATGATTATACCAAAAGCCACTGATTGCACACTGTAGATGGATTGTAGTTTATTAATACATTTCAATAAAATTGATTTAAAAAAGAATGTTTGGGAAGCGGATGTGGCTCAAGCAATTGAGCTCATGCCTACCACATGGAAAGTCCCTGGTTTGGTTCCCAGTGCCTCCTAAAGAAGACAGTGAGCTGACACGACGGGCAGGTGTGGCAAGCTGACGCAACAAGATAACACAACAAGAGACACAAGAAGGAAAAACATAATGAGAGACACAACAAGGCAGGGAGAGGAGGTTCCCAGTGCCTCCTAAAGAAGATGAGCAAGACAGTGAGCTGACGCAATGGGCAGGCATGGACAAGGGGGTGGGGAGAAATAAATAAAATAAAATTTTTTAAGTTGAGTAAAATTAATTCTTGGCTTGTTTAATTTACCCATTATTTACCAAAAAATAAAAATTGTTATTTTATTAGGGCAAATGCTTTCCTTTATGTTTATTTCTTATAGTTTTGAACAATAATATCAATAATGAAGCAGAATCACAAGTAGTCTCTTCATTTCCAAAAATACATAAAAATGGATACTATATAATATTTATTGAGCCCCAAAACTTGCTAAATAGAATACATAAATAAAAGGAGCGTTTTCCCTCCCATCTATTATTTGACAAAATACCATGATAAAAATATCTTAGTCTTTTGACTTTTCCATTCTCTTTGAACTTATAATGAAGGGGTGTTTCATGGTAATGTTCTGAAAAGGTTAATAGTAGCTGTTAGATAAATATTAACACACAAGTGTTTACAAAAGACAAAACTACAGGAGGGTTGACAATAAGGGAATGTAGTACAGATAGGTATGAATGCCTAAGGTGTAATAAATGCCTTTGGAACTGGTATCACTGGGAAATTAGTGTTTTATGTTGTGGCAGATAAAGCCAGCTGTTCCCCAAATCCTTTCTCCCCTTCTGGACCTTCCAGTGCTCTTGCAGTTATTTGTGGCCATGCAACTAGTCCTCGCCGATGAAATCTGAGAGAATGATGTGTGCCATTTCTGGGTCAAGTTTCTATTCTTTAAACTTTTAATTTTGCAATAATTATAGGAAGTTGCAAAAAAATCTACAGGAAAGCCCCCGGCACCTTTCACTCAGGCTCTCCCACTGGTAACACCCTTCATAGCTAATATTCTCAAAAGAAGGAAATTGACAATGATACAATCCATATAGCATAATCACATGTCACCAGTTTTACAAGCACTCATGCGTGTGTGTAGTTCTAAGCAATTGTATCACTTGTAGCTTTGTGTAACCACCACCACCACCACAATCAAGATGCAGAACTGATCCATTATCACAGGCTTTTTTTTTTTTTTTTTAGAAAGGCAGACTGCCACATGCAGCGCCTCATTTGGGTGTGTCTGGAGTCTTGGAAGCTTGACTACCCTACGTTCTCCTACTATCACAGGCTTTATAATTACAACCTTCCCCTCCCATCCCTAATCCCTGGCAACTAATCCCTGGCAACTACTAATCTGTTCTCCATCTCTATAACTTTATTTCAAGAATGACTTGTAAATGGAATAATACAGTACATGATTTTTTCGTATTGGCTTTTTTTACTCAGCATAATGTCTTTGAGATTCATCCAAGTTGTTGCATGTATCAACAGTTTGTTGTTTTTTATGGTTGAGTGGTGATCCATGGTATGGATGTACCATTGTTTGTTTAACCATGAACCTGTTGAAGGATATCTGGGGCTTTTCCAGGTTGAGCTATTCTAGTTTTTGATGAAATGAACATCCTCCACTCTCTCTTTCCCTTCTACCAGATAGATGCAGGTTTCAGCAAGGCACTAGAGGTAAAAGAGAGACACAAGATAGAAGAAGCCTCACATCTAAATCACTGAGTAGAGGAGGTGAATCTTCTCTTGTTCAGCAGCATTAACCTTGAACTGTTAAATGAGGCAGAAATTAACTTTTATTGTGTTTGGGTCTATTTGTTACAGCAGTTTCACATACCCCATGAAATACCACTAATGAACTAAACAAAACAAAACCAATACAACCCAATCTAACCCAACAATTAAATACATTTTCTGTAATCAAATTATATTCAATAAGAACAATTTTTAAATTAACCATTTTGTTAGAAATCGTTACTTACTTTATCTTTTAGAAAAGAAAATCATCATTAATTACTGCTTTATAACAGCAATACTATTTAGGGCTTACTAAGTGGGCTGTACAGGTAATCCCTAAATTAAGTCATCCCAAACAGAATGGATTATTCAATTACTGTGTTTTTAGTTTCCCCAACATCATGGCTAGCTGTCAACCATCATTTCTCACTGCTTTCAAGGAGATTTGCCTGCCTTTAATATTATTCTTTCATCAAGTTTAATATTCAACTTCTGTTCTACCATCATTTAGCACAGTGGTTCTCAAACATAGGTTGCATCAAAATCACCTGGAAGGCTTTTTAGAATCAGATTGCTGGGCCACATCCTGAATTTCTGACTCAGATCTGGGCTTGGGAACAGTAACTTGTATGGCTAACAAGTTTCCCAGGCAATACTGAGGGTGCTGGTCTAGAAAGTACACTTGCACTTGGAGAACCACTAACCTGGGAAAACCAGAAAGGTATACAGTTTCAAACAAGAGTACCAAGAGACTGAAAGACTGCATGTGTGTCTCTATTGAGTCAAGTAGGTAGGATTTGGTAGCCAGATTTTGTAGCATGGACTCTGGCTGCTGAGAAACTGGATTTTGTCGTTGTCATTGTTATTTGTTTGTTTTGTCTTTTACTTACCTCCAGACCCTCGTGGAATCTTGGCAGTCAGACCTTAAAGGCTGTACAGCCTAACTTCTTCCCAAAGCAAGAAACTGCTCTACAGGTAAAATTGCAAGCAGCCCACAATCTGTTTTAGCATTTCTAGTGATTGGGGAACTTATCCTTTGGTTGTTTTCAAACAGTTGAAACTGTCAGATGGGCAAGCTGTAGTTAAGTGTTACTTCAAAATGATGTGAATTAGTGTGCGTATTAGTCAGGGTTTTCTAGAGAAACAGAATCGACAGGAGATATCTAGTAAATAGTGTGAGATCTTATAAAATTGTCTCACACTACCGTGGGGATGTACAAGTCCAAATTCTGTAGGCCGATGGACTGAGCCAGGGACTCAGATGAAGGTCCTCATTGAATTATCCAAGATACGCTGGCTGTCTGAAGTAGAGATGGGAATTCTCTCTCTGAAGGCTGAAATCACTTCTTTTAAGCCCTCAACTGATTGGATTGCTGAGGACAATCTCCTCAGCTGATTGGCGATGGAATCAGCCACAGAAGCAATCAACTCACTGATGATAAAAGTGCATGAAAAGCCCTTGTATTACAATTAGCCTAGGGCTTTCTTGACCAAACAACTGGGCATGACTACCCGGCTCAGTTGATACATTAGCCTAACCACCACAAGGTCCAAAACCAGACATGGGAGGACGAAACAATCGTAGCTTTCTCTAACAACCTTTTAAAGAGGTCTTTAAAAAACATCTTACATTTTTCTATTACACACATATATTATTCATGTCAAAGAAACTCTGAATTAGCCTTCAGGCCTTGGGTTACAAAATGGCATCTGGCAGGAGGCACACAAGTGAGCACCTTACACAATCAGATTTCAGGAATGCACAGCTCGGAGAACTAGACTTATAGGAAATAGGACAAGAAAAAAGAGGCCTCAACTCTGACTCATCAACTTCAAACAAGTTTCCTTCTGCTCGGTGTTCCAATAAGCCGCTAGAATAGAACTCACCTGACAACTGTCATTTCCCCCCCTTTTTTGACTATAAATTCCCATGCTCACCCCAAACATTTTGAAACATCTGCTTTTACTTGGTGTTGCCCAATTCATTAATTCTTATCCTGTAATAATAGAGCTGTCATTTTTCTATTTGAAGTAGCAGTTCTTTTAACATTCAGAATAAGAGGAAATAAAGAAAGTCATCCAAAAAAAAAGAATCAAAACTATGTTTTATGTTAGGATCAGCACAGTATTGTGATTATGCAAGGAGTCAGGGGGGTGGGATGGACTCTACTTATGAATCATATCATTTAATTAGCATTAACCCAGACTTCTTCATTTATTGTATAGGGATAGAAACTTGCCTCTTACCTTATACGTGTACCAAATCAAATAATGTATATCAAAGCATTTTTAAAGTGGTATGATCGGTTATTAGCTGTTAATTTCCTAATTATTAATATTAGCACTTTCATTTCCATAGTGTTTCCAGGAATTTTTTTCATATGTTTTTCTTCATTAGATAATTTGTGGGTTTACAGAACAATTATGCATAAAATACAGTATTGCTATATAATACCCTGTTACTAACACCTTGCATTGGTGTAGAGCCTTTGTTACAATTGATGAAAACACATTTTTTATAATTGTACTATTAACTATAGTCCATGGTTTAACTTATGTTTCACTGTTTGAATAATATAATTCCGTGGATTTTTGTTTTTTTATTTTTATTCTGTTACCATATGTTCAAGGAATATTTTAGTCTCTTGGTTCAGCCCTCATAAATATGTGGTATATAAATGCCCTTTTTCCTCCCAGCATTTTTCTTTTTATAATGCTAAAACATCATAAATCAGCAGTCTCTGTCTCCTGGAAATTTCAAAAAATCTTGACATTCCCACCTCTCTTAACTTCTCTACAGCTGTACATAATGAGGGTTGCCCCAACATTAAGCCTACCTTGTAGCAATAGAGGCTTAGCCTGAGAGAATATTAGCAGAACTCTTCCTGATAGTGGGAAATTGAAATGTTTTACCACCCTCACCAAGCTTATCCTGTCTGCTCTAAATATCAGGGATTGCCTTGTTTTTCTGCTCCTTTCCCATAGCCAGCTTGAAGGTCTAATCTCTTCCAAAGTCTTAAAGATCTTCAACATTAATCCTATTTTTCCTGCACCCCAACAAATTAGCACTGAGTAGGACATTTCCTTCCTCTCCCTGTTTAGTCAGTAGCTCCTATGAAGTACCCAAGGGATGCCCATCCATTTGGCCCAGACATTAAGGTTCCTTGAATTTTTCTGTTCTCTCCCTACAGAGTACGAACCCCAAAGTAGAGTCTCGTAACTTCCCAGGAAGGTCACTACTTGCAGTTGGATTCTGCTAGCATCCAACCCTCCAGTGGCAGCTTTAACTCCCACTACTCTCCAAGATCTTGCTTAGGAGCAGCTCATAGCTGCTGTTCACTTCATCTCTGTCCTGTCCTCCTGAAGTATGTCCTCATACTCTGCTGGGCTACCCAGACTAAGTCACTACCCAGTCTTGCCTTTGGACCCTTGGCTTTGTCAAGGGGTGGAACAGGGGTGGCTGTGGTGTGTCACTGTTCCTCCACCCCCATACCCTTCCTACTTTAATTCTAGCTCCTCCTCTACTAAGTCTTCCCTCAGCCCAGGTTGGAAGAGTTTAACAACCCCTGCTGGGATCTAATAATACACAGAATTTTTTCATAACTTGCCATCTTTGTAGGTATTAATCCATTTTCTGTTACTCTACCTTATTAGTCCACATCTCCTGAAGTTTATCAGTGCTTTCAGCATGTCGAGACCAATAGTATGAAGAACTCCAGAATCTGTGTGATGTTGCCTCCCTTCTCTACAGCTCAACGTGGTCCCAGGACAACTGGTGGCCATTCCTGACAACCCATGTATCAATGAGAAGATCTATCAATATCATTAACAGAAGGGAGGAAAGCATTAACACAGTCAACTTCAATGAGGAACCAAAGTTTTCTCAAAAATATATGGTTAGTTAATTTGTCTATCTATAGAACTAGGTAGTTTTCTACATTCCTATACAGAAATCCAATTAAGAAACTTTTAAAAGCACATGAGTTTTATGATGAGCTGTTCAATACTCTTACTGCAAGTAAATTCTTGAGAACAAACAATCCCATAAAATGTGCCAGTAATTTGAAGAGGAAAAACGTAACCATGGCTGAAACTGCCTCAGAAATACATTCATTCACATTATCAGTCATTTGTTTCTAGTAAGAAAAAGAGTCCCATTCATCTTGCCTACGTATG
>PVKH010022189.1:0-14151 GCA_004027955.1 Chaetophractus vellerosus
GTTCTTTCCATGCATTACATTTCCATCCTTCATTTCTTTTGTCTCATTTCATGTCTCCTATTATGGTAGTTTTACTATGATTGCTCCCCAATCTCTTATTGGCCAGGCTTCAAAACACTTACTGTAGGTAATTAGCTTTAGTGTGTCTGAGCCTGTGTTATCTCAACCTGTTCTGTTCACAGCAGTCTTTTATGAGTTCTCTTCTTTGTTTAGAATGTAAAAGAGTCAAAACAGAATCAATGTCTGCAAAAGGACTGTGTAGCTTAGTTTGTTCGTAATTCCAAGCAACTAATTGCTCTGCTTCAGTTTCTTGATTAAAAAATATAAATCTGCTGTTTAATTAAAAAATAACAAGTGAAGTAACTCTGAAATTAAAGCAAGAAGGGAGCTGCCATGTAATTTAATCACTAAATACAAATACAAATCAACTATAAAAATATGCAATAAAAAAAACATGCTTAGAGAGACTTTAGGGAAGATTGAAACCAGGTCACTGATTTTGCCTCCATTGATAGCAAACAAAATAATAATAATAATAAATTGTAGTGGGTTAAATAGTGGTTCTTCCCCCAAAAAAGATGTCCACCCAGAACCTGTGAATGTGACCTTATTTGGAATAAAAGTTAAGGAGCTCAAGATGTTAAAATAAAGATGTTAAATATGTTAAAACATAAATGTCAAGGAGCTCAAGATGAGAGAACCCTGATTCAGGGTGGGCCATAATAAGTGTCCTTTTAAAAGAAGAGAAGGAAAAAAGATACAGAGATGAAGGCCAGGCAAAGACCCATGTGAAGACAGAAGCAGAGATTGGGCTTGTGGTGCCACCAGCAAAGAATATCCTGAGCAACCAGAAACTGTGGGAAGCAAGGAAGGATCCTTGAGCCTTCAGAAGGAATGCAGCTCTGCTGAAACCTGGATTTTAGACTCCAGTCTCCAGAACTGTGAGAGAATAAATTTCTGTTGTTTTAAGCCACTAAATTTGTGGTAATTTGTTATGGAAGTCCTAGGAAACAAATATAATAATAAATACATGACCCAGCCAAGAAATATTTTCCCAGAAGCAACACAAAACAACAAAAACATTCTGCCAGAATCTTTGAAAAGTAATGATTCCCCCTAAAATGCACTTGAAAATACTAACATGTCTGTGCAATGATTCCATCTGCCTCCCCCCTAAAAAATATGCGGAGAATAGAAAAGATGTTTAGAATATCCAGAGAATGTTCACTAGTATTCACAAATGCAGAACGAATGTGCCATGTGGAAAGACTGTGTCCCCAACCAGAAAAAGTAATGAAGGAAACCATCACAATGAGGTTTCATTTGAAGAAGGGAAGCATCCAGGAGACAACCCATTTATATTGTCTCTTCAGACTGAAATAAAAGGGAAGATAGAAAATAAAATTATACTTGGTCTGTCTAGATAATTATTCTAAGCAATAAACTAGGAACACAGAATAGATAAGACTCTTATGTAGCAGAGTGTTGTGGGGGGGAAGGAGTATATTGAATGCCCCAGGTCAGCTGTCCGTCATGCTCCACCCAACAGATACCCTTCTTACTTTTCCCTCTGATATAAAGGGAAGTAGTATCTGCTGCTAAAGAGACAGAATCTCATTAAATAAATAGAGCTTCAGGTTTCTAGACTGAAACCAAATTGTAGAATTCCCAACCCATGGGACAAGGATATTTTTTAAGCTTCAAGGTGATAACCCTGATAAAGCACATTGAACACAACCTCAGAAGCAAGGGAAGAACCCGGGTTCCTGCAACAGAGGCTGCAAGTTGCCCGTACCTCGTACCTTAACGTGACATATCAGAATAATGGATATAAAGTAATACCCAGTCCCAAACTCCAACCAGAGCAGAGGACCAACAGATCACATATAAGAAGTCATTCACCCCAGCACGCCCTCATTTGAAATCCTACCCTGGCCTCTCATAACAGAAGTCAACCTGATTCTTTAATCCTAACACATAAGACCCCACATGATCTGTACCATACTAATCCCCTAGCACCTTTTATTCATTGTGGTTCTACTCTGGCCAGCTTTTTTCTTTTTCTGAAACATTCCAAGTGACCCTTACATTGGCACCTATGACTTAGCCAAGATCTTCATATGGCTGGCTTTTCCTTGTCATTCAGTCCCTACTCAGATGACACCTCTTCAAAGAGCTTTTCTCTAATTATTCAGCTGTGATGGTTAGAAGCTGTATGTACCCCAGAAAAGTATATTCTTAAACTTAACTCATTCTTGTGGGTGTGAACAGATTATAAACAGGATCTTTTAGTTAGTGTGCTCTTAAATTAAGATGTGTCCCACCTCATTCAGGGAAGGTCTTAATCCTCTTACTGAGTATTTTATAAGAGAATGCAATTCAGAAAAAGAGAGAGCAAGCCATGGAAGCAGGAATCTAGAAGTAATGAAACTCAGAAGAGAAGGAAGAGAGAGAAGGCACTGCAATGTGCCTTGCCATGTGATAGAGGAGTCCAGGATCACCCACCGTTGTCTTCAGGGAGAAGGTATTGTCTTGCGATGCCTTAATTTGGACATTTTAATGGCCTCAGAACTATAAGCTTGTAAGCGAATAAATTCCCATAGTTAAAGCCAACACATTGTATGGTATCTGCTTTGAGCAGTTTTAGCAAACTAGAACACCAATATATCGCATATCATCTGCACCTAGACAACTGCCTGGGAAATTGTCAGCAATTGATAAATATATATTGAAGGAATGAAAGTGATAATGAGGAGTCAAGAAGAGTTCACCTAAAATGTAGAAAGAATAAATGGCATGGATTGAAGTCCATGGAGAGAAATGGCATGACATCACTGCAATCATTATATCAGTTTAAGTGAGAAAAGGAGGGAGAAAATGTAGAATGGAAGAGTCATGAAAAAGAAATGGAGCACCCAGACTTGATGAACACAATGAAAAGAGCAGAAAAAAATATCTCCTTAATATCTCACTAACAAATTGGGTAGTTTTCACATACACATACAAAGATGAACAAAACAACAAGATGTTAAACCCACAGAGATGAAAAGATAAATGATGATCTAAGCAAACAAAATAAGCATAAAATGACACACTAACAGATATAACAGATAAGTTAGAAACACTAATCATCAAAAATGATATAGGAAATAAACTATTGACATTGGATAAAGGTTTGAGATAGTCACTGAATGTTGCGTTAAAAGGGCAAAGGAGTCAATCAATTAGAGTTAATATAATGGATAACCGAATGTAAGAAGAATGAGTTTCACTATTTTTTCTATATTCCTGTTCCATTCTTTAAAGAGTTTGTGATATAGACAACTTCTGCCCTTATTGCCACCTTTTTCTGGTTTCCTAATGGAAGGAAAGGTGATTTATCTGATGGATGAGAGCCTAATATCCTTGTCCAAACTAGCTAGAGATGATGTGTTAAATATTGCTGTTCTTAGGTGCTCTTTCTGTGTTTCAATGGATTTGTAGCAGACACAATACACCATGCAGCTACTTGAGTAACTGCTGTCCTAAGAATTAGGAAGTCAATCAGTCAGTTTGGGGCACTGCTCCAAGCCTTATACATCTGTCTAGTTTAAGTGGAAAAATAAAAGCTGGAAGTTTTACATTCCTTTGTCCATTCCTCAATTAATAATAGGTCAAGGGTATAATAAACAGTATTTGTACTTTCAAATCAGTACATGAAATACAAATATATTTAATATTTTATTAATTTTTTTTTCTGAATGTGCACACTAGGTGTTCTGGAGTGGAGATAGATTTCTTATTATTTTTCAGTAAACAATAAGTGTGTCAGCCCCCTTTGTTCTGGGTCTTATCATCAACATGATGAAAGCAAGGTCAAAAGCTCATGCAAGTAACTTGAAACTCCAAAGTAAAGGGATAAAGAAAAATGATTTTGCTCTGATTACCAAAAGGAAGGAGGCAGCTGACCCTTACCGGTGAAGTCATGGACATATGCTAAGTGGCTATCTCCCAGCCCTTGCCTACCCAACACCCTCCTTCTATTGTACTGTTTCCATTCCACAAACTGGGGAGGGATGCCAAGTCTAAGAAAAGGGCCTGTTCAGACCTTAAAACTGGAAACCAGAAAAAGCAGCCCCAGATGCTAATCTAGGCAGGAATTCTCAGTGGCAGAGGCCCCTTCCCCCAGGGTAGATACCAAACTCAAACAGTATGGATAGGAGTCTCTTCTCCTGCCTGAAGTGGGGCATGTGGAGCTGCCATACATTGACCCCAACTCAGAACAGTTCTTAGTAGACCAGCTGTGATGGGACTTCTTCCCCTGTTCTTTTGGACTCTTTATGCTGTGCAAGTAATAAAGAGGCCATTTGCTGAAACTTTCTGTTGTGTCCATAAGCTTGTGTTCCTATGATCCACCATTGTAGCAATTTGCTCCACAACCTTTCCTCTCTTGAAAGGCTTTCCTCTTATTTCCAAATATTTGGTATATAAATAAGTTCTCCCCAAGTGCCTCCCACATGGGAGGTCTGGGGTTTGGTTCTGGTGGCTTCTGAAAAAATGAAAACAAACAACAAGCAAAACAAAAGAAAGAACCAACTCAGGGAAGCCAATGCACCTCAGTGGTTGAGCAGTGCTAGCATTTACATATGAGGTCCCAGGTTCATTCCCCGGCCCCTGGCACCTCAAAAAGAAAAGATATTAACAGATATAAAGAAAAATATCCAGAGGCTGGCTGTAGCTCAATTGGTAGAGCACCGGTTTACCACATGGGAGGCCCCGGGTTCGGTTCTTGGGGCCTCCTTGAGTGAGCAGACCGCCTTGGGAAGGCAAGCTGCCATGGCAGGGCAAAGCCGCCATGGGCAGGGCAAGCCCCCACGGGCAGGGCAAGCAGCCCACGAGCAGGACAAGCTGCCCGCGAGCAGGCAAGACCGCTGCGCGATGAGCTGACTTGGCGGGTCGCTGTAAAGGGGGGAGACAAGCAGACACAGAAGAATGCAAAAATCAACACAGCAAGAACAAGCAGAAAGGAGGGGATATATAATAAAAAAAAAATCCACAAAATTTATATTTGAATCTACAGAACTGAAAGTCTTTTTCTATTTGAAGAAAATTCAGCCCAGTATGTTTAACACCAAGATATATCCTGTTTATATAATTGGAATTTAAAAATAAATAATGCTTTAAGGAAGTCACTTATAAAAGGAGAAAGATAAACTGCCCTCAGACTTCTCTACAGCATTATTTAGCGTTCAGTCTCCAAAATTTGGAAATAAAATATAATTCAAGATATTAGACCCAGAGCTTCTGAGAAGATGGCAGACTAGAAAGACACGGGACTCTCTTCTTCTCCAGAAAAATAGCTAGAGGACAGGCTGAAACAGTCTAGAAAAAGAGCTTCCAGTGTTTAGGACACCAGGCAAAGGCTGGACACTGCCCAGAGGAGAGAGGGACAAAGGAGGGAAATTGCAACTACAAAACTGTGAGTAGAAACCAGCCAGCGGCTGCTGCTGCCAGCAGCCTCAGACACCCTAAAGATACTTTGCCATCCTAGGAAAAGGGAGAGAGTGTGACGCAGCCTAAGGATGACAATTTTTAACTCACAAATTTGGTCTGCTGTGTCCCAGGAGCCCTTCCAGGGAGGGTAGGGCCACACCATTGTAGGCCTTGGGACCCAGCAAGGGACTAAAGATATATGACCCTCCCAATCTCCTCTACTAACCTGGACAGATTGTTAAGGACTCAAAGGGAAGTGGAAATACTTCCTAGCCAGGAAAAGGGAGGGTGCTGCCAGAGAAGGCTGGAGAACTGTCTCAGAGAAAGTTTGAATTACAAGGCTCTTAGCCTCCAGGCAAGAACCTCTATCACATTGATCTGGTTTGTGTTACAACAAATACACTAGGCATTGAACTGAGAGCTGCCAAATATCGCCATCTGCTGGCAGACCAAGAAGTGCACTCAAAAAAAATGGAAATAAGTAGGAAAGGCTTTTTACAGCCTCTATAGCTTCCCTCCCCAAGGCCCTAGGAAGTGAGTTTACAACCATTTATTGGGTCCAGGGCCCAGTTTTGAGCAAATAGCAGGGACAATCCTAACAATCCAGGTCAAGCCAAGAATCAAAGAGCAACAGTAACACACAGCCTCCTGCCACTAAACCCCTACAAAAAGAGAAATAAATTGAGCATCTGAGTAAACTACATCCTAATCAGATTCTTAGACATCAGCAAAAAATTAGAAGCCATAGTAAGAAAATAGAAGACATGACCCAAGAAAAGGAATTTATCAAAGTCCCAGAAGTAACACAGGATTTGAGTGAACTAATCAGCAAGATGTGAACAAATTTCCAAAATCAAATTAATGAGTTGAAAGACAATATGGTTAAAGAGATAAATAACATCAAAAAGACATTGAATGCATGCAAAGAAGAATTTGAAATCGTGAACAGAAAAGTAACAGAGTTCATGGGAATGAAAGACACAATAGGTGAGATCAAAAACACATTAGAGGCATACAATAGCAGACTCAAAATAATAGAAGATAGGATAAGTGATACAGAAGACAGAACAGCTAAAATTGAAGAGAGAAAAGAACGGAGAGAGAATAGAATGGTAGGGCTCAGAGAGTTGAATGATAATGCAAAATACAACAACACATGTGTCATAGGAGCTCCAGAAGGAGAAGAGAAGGGAAAGGTGGCAGAAAGAGTATTTCAGGTAATAATAGCTGAAAATTTCCCAACTCTCATGAAAGAAATGAATTTACATGTCCAAGAAATGCACCATACCTCAATCAGAATAAAGCTGAATAGATCTACTCCATGACACATACTACTCAGAATATCAAAAGTGAAAGAGAAAGAGAAAATTCTCAGAGCAGCAAGGGAGAAGCAAAACATCACATACAAGGTACACCCAGTAAGAATTAATGTGGATTTCTCTTCAAGAAACCATTGCAAATTTACTTTTTTCCAACAAAGCTACTTGAGCTAATAAATGAGTTCATTAAAGTGGGAGGATAAATGATCAACACACAGAAATCAAAAATGTTTTTGTGCACTAGTAGTAAATAATCTGAGGAAGAAATCAGGGGAAAATGCCATTTACAATAGCAACAAAAAGACTCAAACACCTAGGAATTAATTTAACCAAAGAAGCACAGGACCTATATGAAGAAAACTACAAAACAATGCTTACAGAAATTTAAAAAGACCTAAACAAATGGAAAAACATTCTATGTTCATGGATTGGAAGAGTAAACACTGTGAAGATGTCAATCTTCCCAAACTGATTTATAGATTCAATGCAAAACCAATCAAAATCCTAATAGCTTACTTTACAGAATTAGAAAAGGCAATTACCAAATTAATTTGGAAGGAAAAGTGCATCTGAATAGCCAAAAGCATTCTATAAAAGAAGAGTGACATGGGAGGAATTTCACTGCCTGACCTTGAAACATATTACAAAGATACAGTGGTCAAAACAGCATGATACTGGCATAAAGATAAACACATCAATCAGTGGAATAGAATTGAGAATCCAGAAACAATCCCCCATCTATAGAGTCACCTGGATTTTGACAAACTTACCAAGTTAATGTTAATGGGACAAAACAGTCTCTTCAACAAATGGTGGTGGAAAAACTAGATATCTATAACCAAAAGAATGAAAGAGAACTCCTATCTCACTCCCTGTATTAGTCAGCGAAAGGGGTGCTGATGCAAAATACCAGAAATCTGTTGGCTTTTATAAAGGGTATTTATTTGGTGTGGAAGCTTACAGTTACCAGGCCATAAACTTATTGTTTCCCTCACCAAAGTCTATTGCCATGTATTGGGGCAAGATGGCTACTGACTTCTGCCAGGGTTCAGACTTCATGGGTTCCTCTCTTCCCAGGGCTCATTTCTCTTTGGGCTCAACTCCTTCATTTTCTCCACAAGGTCAGCTGTAGACTATGAGGTTTTTCTTTAGGCTTTGCCTTGCTCCACAAGGCCAGCTGTGTCTCTCTCCCCAGTGCTTGGTTATCCTCTGCTCACCAAGGGGGCTGGGACTCAATGTCCTATTGATGTGGCCCAATCAACGACTTAATCATCACTTAATCAAGTAAAACTAAAACCTCTCAATCCAATACACTCTAATATGCCCAGAGGAAAAGACCAATTCACAAACATAATCTAATATTTCTTTTTTGAATTCATCAATACCAAACTGCTACACTCCCTAAACAATAATCAACTCAAAATGGATCAAAGACCTAAATACAAAAGCCAGGACCATAAAGCTACTAGAAGAAAATGTAGGGAAACATCTTCAAGACCTTGTAGTAGGTGGTGGTTTCTTGGACCTTACACCCAAAGCACATGCAACAAAAGGAAAAAAATAGATAAATGGTATCTCCTCAATATTAAATACTTTTGCACCTCACAGGACTTTGTCAAAAGGGTGAAAATGCAGCCAACTCAAGGGGAGAAAATATTTGGAAATCACATATCAGATGCTAAGGGTTAATATTCAGGATATATAAAGAGATGTTACAACTCAACAATAAAAAGACAACCCAATTAAAAAATGGGCAAAAGACTTGAATAGACATTTGTCCAAAGAAGAAATACAAATGGAAAAAAACACATGAATAAATGCTCATTATCACTAATGATTAGGGACATGCAAATCAAAACTACAATGAGATATCATTCACATCTATCAGAATGGTCACCATGAAAAAGACAGAGAACTACAAGTGTTAGAGAAGATGTGGAGTGATAGAAACACTTATTCATTCTTGGTGGAAATGCAGAATGGTACAAAGTTTGCCACTGTGGAGGACTGTTTGGCAGTTCCTAAAGAAGTAGAATATAGATTTTCCATGTGACCCTGTAATACCACTACTGGGTATATGCCTAGAACTGAGAGCAGTGACACAAGTAGGCATCTGCACACTTATGTTCATAGTGGTGTTATTCATGATTGCCAAAGTTGGAAACAACACAGGTATCCATCAATGAATGAATGGATAAACAAACTGTAGAGCATGCACATGATGGAATATTATGCAGCTGTTAGAAGAAATATAGTCATAAAGCATATGACAACATGGATGAACCTAGACACAAAAGGACAAATACTGTATGATTGTGTTTCTATGAATCAAATATATTGTGTAACATATTGTATGATTAAAAAAATTATATGTATCCAGTACATTTAATTGAGAAATGGATTTTTTTATTCAGCAACAACAAAAAGATATGACCCAGTCAATCTGTATTTCATTTCAATGTGCAACTGACATATCCTCATACATGAAAGAACTAAGTTTATATGGCACTTATGGCCTTTTCTTCATAAACAATAACAACATATGCTGAATGATATTATTCTGCCAGGATACAATGATTTTGAACACTGGAAATACAACAGGATAATCGGCACATTCGTATTATTTAAATAGAAGGATAAATTAGTAAAAATTTTTCTAGCTAATTTGTAAAAAATAGATTTGAATGCTTATACCTTCTATTTCAATTGTTCACTTCTAGGACTCTACCAGAAGGAAATTATTAAAGATTTGAAAAATATCTGTGGTTAAATTCAGTGATACAGCATTACTAGTAAAAGGATACAATTCTTAACTTCCTGAGTATATTATGGACTAATATGCAGCACTGAAAAATTAATTGTGTATGAGAATACTTAATGATATGGAAAAGAGAAACAATGTTATTTATGTCAAAAGCCAAACTATAAAAGAATGCACAAGATAATCTCAATAGAACATATTAATAAAAGAAAATAATCTTAGGTCTTAATGATGTTAATACTTGGCTGATAGCATTATGAACTATTTTTTTAAAATGATGGATAACTTTGTTTTCTTCTATTTTTATTTTTCAGTAATCATTTACTTAATTGGTAATTGAACATATTTTTAGCTGAAGATTAAAATAAATGGAGTATTTGAAATCTAGATAAACAACTGAGCTTAAATCTCTACAAAACTATATCAAAGTGAGATGACTGTTTTACATAGAATGAGATCCATCATGTACTTATCAAACTGCTGGTTTATGAAATAGAAGTTTTCACCAAGAGATGAGAATCTCAGTGGTAACAGAAATATAACATCATTAAAAGAAAAATATATGGGAAATTTATTGAATAAAAATTATCTTCAGAAATTTAAGTGTATACTAAATGGTTAAATATATATTATACTATGGATAAATTGAAACTAAATTTTCTGTGAGTGGAACCAATCATTTCAATGATGAATATTTATGTTAAATACATGTATACATATATAATAAATGTTATATAATATATGCATATTATATGATTTGGGATATAAGTAAATAATGTATCTTAAATGTAATGTTATATATATGCCTGTAATATGACTCACTTTTGAAATATTTTTGTAATCTGTCTTATTATTATGTAATGAAAACATATGTTGTACACCTTTCAGTAAGAAGATTGTTGAAAAATCAAATTAAATTAGAAAAATTCTTAGTCTAGGAGAGGAAATATGTGTGGATAATAATTTTAAACAAAAATTTGGTTAAGGTAAATAAATTTTTGCTAAAATATTAAAATATATTTTTACTAGATGAAAAAATCAGTGTAATGACATTATTTCCTCTATCATGTGTTTAAAGTATAATTTATTGTTTTTATCATTTTAAGTGAAATTATGTTTTAATATATAAAAGTTGAAGGGGTATGTATGTATTGGGATGAGGAAAAAAGAGGAATTATATTTATTATATTTCAATTTTACCCAAAATGATTTTTTAAAAAATATTACACTGATAATTTTAGATAAATAAAATTATGTTTGTGATACATAAATAACCTACATTATAAATATTATGTATTATGTAAATTAATTTCTTTTTTGGTTTTTGTTTTCATTTTAATGAATTTCTTTTTTATGTAAAGAAGAAAGGTAAATTAAACACATCCATTACAAGGAGCATAACTCTTTCAAGGATGAAAGAGAGAGAAAGGAGAGAAGAAAGGAAGAAGGAAGGAAGGAAGGAAGGAAAGAAGGAAGGGAGGAAAGAAGGAAGGGAAGAAGGGAGGGAGGGAGGGAGGGAGGAAGGAAGAGTGGTATTTTGAGTCTTTTGTGAACTCCAGGAAATTATGTTCTTAAATTAACCCATTCTTGTGGGTATGACTCTATTATAGGTGGGCCCCTTTGATTAGATTACTTCAGTTCAAGGCCATTTGATTAGATTACTTCTGTAAAGCTTAGCCAATGGTGGGTGTTAATCCTCCTCCTGGAGTCCTTTATAAATGGGATAAATACACAGAAAAAAGGCTGCAGACACAGAAATAAACCCCCAGAAGCTGAGAGAGAAAGTCCCAGAAGCAAGAAGCTCAAATCAGTGGAACCCAAGAGAGAGAAAGCCACAGGAGCAGAGAGAACACTAGGAGAGCAAGAAGCTGAAAGCAAGGGAGTCTGGAGGAGAAGGCAGAGACCTGCAGATGCTATCATTGTGCCCTGACATGCTAGGAGCTCAGGATGACTGGCATCTGATCTTCAGGGAGACAGCTTTGCCTGATGCCTTGACTTGGACACTTTTCTAAGCCATGGAACTATAAACTTATAAGTTAATAAATTCCCATTGTAAAAGCCAACCCCTTTCTGGCATACTGCCTTGGCAGCATTTAGTAAACTAAAACAGGAAGGAAAAAAGAAAAATCAAGGAAGGAAGGGGGAGGGGGATAGGAAGGAAGAAAGAATCCTTTTATACATCTATTGCAATAAGTATGAAATATATTGTTCTAGAAATGATTTGTAGAAAAATTATGTGTTCAATGCATGTGAGAATAATCAGTTTATAAGTATATTTTTTTATACTTGCGGATTTATATAAATAAAAATAGACATGAATCAGTCCATTTGCAAATTGAAGAACTCAAGTGCAAAGTCAGTAAATAGAATGCATACATGTAAAAAGAAAACTTTCCATAATAATATTCTCTATATAAAATTCAGTTCAATTATATTATAATAATGTACAGAATGCATTCAGCTACAATTAACTGTGTTTCCAATTCAATGAATGTACCTTTCAAAATAGCTTTAGTATTTTTAAACACCAAAACAACATATTCTTTATAACAACCAAACATATATTAACATGTCTACTGTCTCATCAGTTTCCCATAGGGCATTAAACTTTCACACAGCTAAGAAGCCTCCAATATTTACAAATCAAACATGAAATGAGGGGTTATTCTTTAGGCAAACATTCAGCCTGTTTTCTCACTACCCACATGGCATAGTGGACTGATTGGTAGGAGATGGCCATTAGTTGCATGACTACAGAAAATCATTTGTCCATTAAGTACCTCAATTCTTTATTTGAAAATCAGTTTCCCATAGGGCATTAAACTTTCACACAGCTAAGAAGCCTCCAATATTTACAAATCAAACATGAAATGAGGGGTTATTCTTTAGGCAAACATTCAGCCTGTTTTCTCACTACCCACATGGCATAGTGGACTGATTGGTAGGAGATGGCCATTAGTTGCATGACTACGGAAAATCATTTGTCCATTAAGGACCTCAATTCTTTATTTGAAAAATGAGAATGGGGGGCTGGCTGTAGCCCAGTGGATAGGGCGCTGGTTTACCACATGGGAGGCCCCGGGTTTGGTTCCCGGGGGCCTCTCGAAGCGGGCAGACTGCCTTGAGAGGGCAAGCCACCGTGGGCGGGGCAGAGCTGCTGTGGGCAGGGCAAAGCCGCCATGGGCAGGGCAAGTCGCCTGCAAACAGAGCAGAGCCGCCCACGAGCAGAACAGAGCCGCCCGCCCGCGGGGCAAGCCGCCTGCACGGTGAGCTGACTTGGCGCATTGCTGCAATGGGGGGAGACAAAGCAGACACAGAAGAATGCAAAAATGAACACAGCAAGAACAAGCAGAAAGGGGGGGATACATAACAAAACAAAAAAAAAAGAAAAATGAGAATGCTGGACTAAGACAAATTGAATGTCATTTACAGGTTTCTATTTTTAAAATCTATGTTGATATAATATTTCCTCTTATTTTTATTGTTCTTACATCTGGCATCTTACAAAAATGTACTATATCATTCTTTCTACCTTCAAATCTTACATAGCACCAATCTCAATGCTATCTTCAGTTTATAACAAAACATATTTAAGTCATTAATCTTTATTGCTAATAAATACAACACTGTTATAAATTAAGATAAAAGCAAGGAGAAAAAGAATACTAATAACATATGGAGTGTAATTTTTTTTGCAATATGAAATGTATTTATATAAATAAAGGGGAAATCTAATGTAAGACTTTTAATATGCTGAATTAAAAAAAGATTCATAATATTTAATATTATAGTTCATACAAAAGTAACCTAGTAGGATATAAATGGAAATGGTATTAGAGTAACAGTGAAACTATAAACTAGGTGAAAAAGGCACTCATTATTTTCTTATGTGATATATAAACCAAACTACATATTAAAAACCGAAAAACAGCTTTCCACAACCACAATTAGGTAGCTTTTCTCTAAACTTTTATTAATATTTTCTTATTAAAAACCACAAAGTAATACATTAATAAACATAATTAAAACAGTTAAGAGCTACTAAAGAATTAAGAAATGTGGCAAACCCAGTAATTAGATGAACATGAACTGTATCGCCAATGTGAAAGAGTATTGCCTGAAATTAATACAGATGGAAACATTAAATGCAAATTAGACAAAAGGAATTATTTGAAAATATATTCACCCTTTGAGCAAGTTCATTATTTTAAATTAGTTTAGTTTTTCTCTATTAAGGTCGATCTTGTGCACATGAAATAAACAAAATATGTGAAAGAGTTTATATTCACTTCAGTCTGTTGTGATATATTTTAAAAAAACAAACAAATACCATCTCTGGTGGATTCAACTGTGTTTCCAGTTTGGTTATGTCTTGGTCTCAATCCATATTCCAGTGGGTGTGGACCCATTGTAAATGGATGTCTTCAAAATGTTACTTCAGTTAAGTTGTGGCCCACTGAACGAGGTTGGGCTTTATTCTGGATTACTGAAGTCCTTTATAAGCAGGGTGAAAGAGAGAGTGAAAAGCCTTGGGGAGCAGCCAAAAGCTGGAAGTCAACAGAACCCTAAAGAGAAGGAGAAGACTCTGTCATATGCATT
>PVKH010022190.1:0-14160 GCA_004027955.1 Chaetophractus vellerosus
GCGGTGGAGGACGGGCGTGATCGGAGGGATCAGACTCTGAAGAAGAGTTTTCTGTGTGCAGAAGGTGGGGAGGGGTGGGGAGGGGAGGCGAGTGCAGGCCCCAGCGCCTGTATGAGGAGGGGAGAAAGTTGGGGCGCGTGACGGAAGGCCGTGACGTCGAGGAGGAGGAGGAGGAGGATGGGGTGGAAGAAGACAGCTTTTGAGGAGGTTTTTGGTGTGAAAACATTTGGTAAGAAGAACAGGATTGACAGAGCGGAGGGGCTGTTACAAAGATAAAAGAAGGCCCAAACCTAAGGAATTTTGGGCCCCTTGCTGCTGAGCTGGATAGTTCTTTAAGTCTCCGAGAATTTGGTAATCAAAAGTGCCAATTTCCAGCCATTGACTTTTACTGTCCAATTTGTATTGCAGCCACACAGAGGTCAAATAGAAAATGAGCTTTTAAAGTCTGATATCTCCTTCTGTGTTTAGAGTTTTAAGGTTATGAAGGAGACAACGGAGAGGCAAGGTTTTGGGGAGAGTCGAAATTGAATTCCTCATTTTAGGTGGCGTGGGTGAGACTAAGGAGTCTTAAAACAGGGGGAGATTCTGAGTGAGACAGGCATCCCCAAATCAGTCAGAAATCTCTAAGGAAATGGGAGACTGTGCTTGGACCTGGACATCTCCGGATGCAGGCTTTCTGCTCACCGTGGCCCTCGGGGACTGTGAGGATCACTGTCCTCATGTTAGGATTTTTGGGTTTTGGTGGGTTGTCCTGGACAACAGAAAAAGGAGAGAGAGAGAGCAGGATCCTCCGGCAGAGAAATCTTTGACTCACCCAGCTAAGATTCCGTGTCTGGTGATGGATGGATTCTCTCAGCAGTGGCAGTGCAGAGATCCCAATCAGTCAGTCCCAGCCACCCCAGTCCCAGGTTTCGGCACCAGATGTTAGAGAAAAAGTTGGCGCTCATTGGGATGCGCAGACTGATGATTGCAGGCAGAAAGTTTATTGGGAAGCTCCCCCAATGGAGGGGGTCTGAAGTATAGACTTCAGCCCCCCTGCAGGCATGGCAGGGGTCTGAAAAGACTTCAGCCCACCCATGGAAGGTGGTGGACATGACTTTATACAGTACATCAAAAGGCGGGGAAACCGAGTACAGCCTGGGGTCAAATGGCTAGAAGGTAGTGGGCTGGGAGGTAGGGTACTCTTGGAATTTGGGAGGGGTTGGTGATGCCTGGTCCCAGAGAAGGTGAAAGCCCTTATCTGCTCCACTGCTATATGGCTCCTTTATTCATTCTTGGGAGGGGAGGGGCTGCCTTCTAGCCTATAGACTATGGCTTGCTCAAATGGTCAGGTGGATTATGGCTGGAGGCTGCCTTCTTCAATTTATGTCACAAGGGTTGATTCATGGTCTTATGATCTGTTAATCATTTCAAATCTCATAAGGGGGAACATCTAACAATGACATACTTAAAAGAGCACTGGTCTAGGAGTCCCAAGATCTGAATCACAATTCCTGTTCTACCAATTACTAGGCAATTGATATTGGACATGTCAGCTTAACTTCTCTAAACTTCAAATTTCATACCTTGAAAAATGGTGTACATTGTTATCTACTCTGCGTGACTCCTCCGTTAATTATGAGGATCACAAAGAGAAAATATTCAAATATGCCTTGAAAACTACCAAAAGCACTGCAATCACAGGCTGCACTATTACTGAAATGTATGATAAGCTATCAAAATCCTTGCAATAAATAGTTTTGGTTGATATAGATGAACTGCTAAAGATCTCTGTGGTCAGACAATAAAGCTCAATGCTGTGTCAAGTACACTAATAACAATATTCAAAGGTTGCAGCCTTTCTCCTTTTAATCATTTTAATTTCACCTGAATTTCCTCAACATGTCAAATTAAGCTCATATTCTTAAGTAATGTTCAGCCATAGAAAGAGAAAATGAGCCAAAGAGACTTTCCTCAAACTCCCAAACTCAGCAACAACTACCACGTTTCTTTACTCTTTGCTGTATGCATGTGACCTCTATTTGAATCTTAACAAATGACAGAACTCTCAAAATGGAAACAAATCCACTTAGTGAAAGAAAATAACAATTGCTCTAATTGCAACCACATTAACTGGACTGAGTTTTTGTTTAAATTATTTCTGCATTTTGGATGGGAAACACTATCTTTAAGAATGATGAAGTGGTTAAGACGTGACTAAAATACAAACCTCAAAGTTAAGTTCATAAGGAAAATAAATATTACTTGGTATAATTTTGGTTTGCTGTAGTAGTCAGGTAATAAACACAAATTGGTATGAATCACAGTAAGCCCTAAACATAAGAAACAGTTAATACCTGTAGGTGCTCTGTGAAACAATCAAATCCAGTCCATCCCTGTTGGGCTGGAGAAACAGAATAATCCTGCTATTCTTCAAACACTGACAAACATTACTACGATAGCTAAAAGTCAACTTAATCCTTCCTTTCCTGGCTCAGAATAAAAACAAATACACTGTCCTATACCTAAGGTATGATTTTCCTTTGTGGGTTTTCACAAAAGAGGGAGGAACAAACAAGAATATGATCATGGATGGATGGGCTCTGTATATTTTTCAACCATGTAACCTTTTACCAGAAAGTAGAAAGTTAGAATTAAGACAACTGACCAGAATGCCTTAAGGTGGGTGTGCTCTGATTGTCCTTTATCAGCACTGATTGGATCAGAGCCAAATGTCTTTGGCACTTTCCACACAAACCCCCTCCTACCGAGCAGTCTGGAAGTTGGGTAGCTTTACTAAAGATCTGGGGGATAACAAGGGACCGGGTCTCATTCCAGAGCATGTAATCTCCCACCATCTCACTGGTCCCATCTCTATACTTTTCTTTCTACTTTCTCTCTCTTCAGCACTTTCTCTGGAATAACTGATACTCCCCTCTATTTGTCCTCATGCAGAACAGTTTCTCACATACCAGTTACTTCAAGATCTAAGTATTTGTCAGTCACCCAAAAGTAAAATAAACTGCACAAAGAATAAAATAGGAAGAAGAAAGAGGAAAGGGGGTGGGGGAGAATACATGGACACTCCCAAAACAAATGGGAAGATAGCTCACTTGGTATTACGGTATAGAATGGGGAACCTTCCAACAAGCTGACCACCAACAAACTGCCATCTCACAATAAATAACTTAAAATGTCAAAACAGAGGCACAAACTTTCATATGTGAACTACCGTAATATCAATACCTTTATATTGGTAAGCAGTTGGCAAGCAGCTTAAATTTTTACCTCAGAAATATTGCATGACAGAGATACATTTTCATTTCTTTACTCATTTCCATTTCTAGATGGCTGAGCTGATGACATTTCATGCTTAAGAATAAGATACTGGATTAGACTTAACCAGAAAACTGAGTATAACCAGGAAATGATTGTGAATTAAGAGCATCGGTTGCCACACTTTAAAAATCTGCTTGTAGATTCCATAGACATTAAAGTGCACTTGCATTCAGCACCTTCAGACGTACTTGTGTTCTTTTGACTTTGGTCCCCTGGGAGAGAAGCATCTGGGGTCCAGGCTGGAATGTGCTGGTTAGGATGTTCAGTTGATAACACAGTGCTCTCATTATAAACTGTATTCGTAAGAATAACATCATACAGTCGGACTTTACCATCAGTGACCAAAGGTTCACTCCAATTTGATTTAAAATAGTCCCTTTTTAATGATCCTGAAAGACAAAAAACAAAAAACATATTTATTATAAATATACACATTAAGGAAACCTTACAGCTACTTTCCCATGTCTTATTCCATCCAGACAAGCATGGAGAGAAAGCTACCTCAAATACCCCTCCAATGGGAAAACCAATAGAGTTTCCATTCTGCTGCAAATCACATGACCCTGTGATGAAAATACGGCTTTTTCAAAAGCTTAAGGTTTAGAAACTAAGCCTCCCAACTATGTTTCCTATGCCCAAAGAAGTTAGGACAAATCCACCTTAAAATGTGGTGACATTACCTGGTACTCATCATAAATAAATAAAATGTGGTACAGCTTACAGCATTACCTTCCTGCTTTCTCAGTTTCATCCGTCATTTTATGCTACCTGGCATCCAGATCATATACTCCAAATATCTCCATATCTACTATCAAAGAACACAATAGTGCCTGATTGGCTTCGGCCTTATATTTCCCTACATTCTGCACTAAATTTCAATGAACTATACATAACATATATTTTCTTTAAAAAACCAATTAGACTCATGTATTTACCAAGACATAACATAGAAGCTAAAAAACTAAAGCTCTATTTACAGGGCAAGCTAAAAGATTAAACTAAAGTGTCTTCATCTTTGACAGAAATTATAATATATAATTAAGAGAAATGAGAAAGTCATTAAACTAAGCTTATCAAAATGGTCAGTTTCTCAAAGTACTCATTCATTGACAAAATAAAGAGCCAATCCTAAGATTATTGGGAATCACCTAGCTTTGTCTCTAGGCAGAAACTTTTGAAAACTCTGAAAAATATCATGTATTTTTGGGGCCGGCTGTAGCCCAGTGGATAGGGCACCGGTTCACCACATGGAAGGCCCCGGGTTCGGTTCCCGGGGCCTCTCCGAGTGGGCAGACCACCTTGAGAGGGCAAGCCGCCTTGGGTGGGGCAGAGCCGCCATGGGCGGGGCAAAAGCCCACCACAGACAGGGCAAAGCAGCCACAGGCAGGGCAAGTCGCCATGGGCAGGGCAAGTCGCCTGCAAACAGAGCAGAGCCACCCACAAGCAGATCAGAGCTGCCAGCAAGCGGAGCAAGCCGCCTGTGCGGTGAGCTGACTTGGCGCGTGGTCGCAACGTGGGGGGAGACAAAGCAGACACAGAAGAACGCAAAAATGAACACAGCAAGAACAAGCAGAAAGGTGGGGGGGGGGGGATATGTAACAACAACAACAAAAAAGATCATGTATTTTTAACTCAGTCAAAATAGACAGCGGACTGTGTTTCCAGAATATAGCACTGTAGTTGATCTTGCCATGAAAACAAATGAATGTGATGATGATCCATCTATAGAAATACCCAAAGGAGATTTGTTTTTTCTAAAGACATTTACAGGGAATGCTCTAATTGGTTCTTGCTTTTCTAAACAGTCTCATGGACTATTAAAAATAAAGAAATATAAATAAAATGTTTAATATCAGTCTATGGAAAAAAATGTCTGTACACTTGACACTTGGAAAACATTAACTACAAATTAAAATAGAAAAGCAGCTGCTTTCTAGCTAACTAAGGTCAACAGTTTCATCTGCCAAAGGAGTCTAAATAAAACACTGTAAGAGTCAAAGCTAAATCATAAACATGTGATACAGGTAACATTCTCCAAACTATCTGTGTAAATATGAGTAAACACCAGATGCAGGAAGGTAAAATGAAGGGCCTCATTTTTTTTATCTTGATTTTCAAAATTATTTGGAATTTATCCAAAATAAATATATGTGATAGGCTTGGTTACTATATAAAATATATTTGATTCTTAAGGAGAAATTTGCCAATCAATTAGATATAATTTCACTATTGTGAAGATTTGTTGGCTGGTCTCCTTCCTTTGCTTATTTTGGTATAAAGAGATTTTCCACATAGCAGACTATTTCCGCTAATGTGGCTGTCGTGGATGTATAAGACCCGTAGTGTAGATTTACTTATCATGCTAAACCATATGCGTCAGCATCCAGCTCTGTTAACATACTGGTGGCAAATGCCAATTTCTCGCTCTTTTTTTACCTCTGAGTAACTCACTTAAAAAGGGTTCCTTATCATAGGAAATATTTCAGAAACAGCTGGTTTTTAACAGTTTGTAATGACTGGCCTGGTTAATAATCTTTCCTTTACTTTTATCACCTAATCACAGTGCTGAAAGTGTTGGTAACATCTCCTCACACTAAGAAGTCTCCTGAAACATTGAGCTTCTTATCTAGCAGGCACTGACTTGGATTATGCCTTTCTACAAAAGGCACCTTCCTTGCCCTACAGTCCTGGAAATCACAGCACTTTGGCAGAATGGAGAAAAAAATAATAGACGATGGTTGCTGCAACTAATGTTCCTCAAGTATATTTTGGAGAGAGAGAAAGAGAGGGCACAACCCAGAGGACTTGTCTAGAAAAGCCTGGACTTGCTGGACAATTCATTTTCAAGCATCTCTGGAAACTAACTGTGATGGTTAGGCTAATGTGTCAACTCGGCCAGGTAATTGTGCCCAGCTATTGGTCCAGCAAGCACTGGGCTAAATGAGTTTACTGCATGGATGGCTGATTACATCTGCATCAATCAGCGAGACTGGATCAAGAATGGATGATGCTTTTATCCATTCAGTTGACTGCCGTAAAAGGGAACTGATTTCAACATTCAGAGAGAATTTCCCAGCTCGTCGTTTGACAGCGAACTTCTCCCAGGAACTCATCGAGGACCCTTCATCAGTCTTTCATCGGAGCCCCTGGCTTGCAGCCTGCCAGCGGAACCTGGACTTGTGTATCCCCACGGTCACGTGAGACACTCATAAAATCTTATATTTTTAACAGATATCTCGTGTGATTCTGTTTCCTGAGAGAACCCTGACTAGAACACTAACCAACTCACAGTTGGTTGACTATTTTGAATTTTCTAAAAACTACAAAATTTAGAACTCAGTAAGATAAAACACTCTCAAGCTGCACCATAATGAGGTATAAAAATGTAGGGAGCAATTAATCCAAAGTACAATGTTCATTCTTTAAATATTGCCCTATCCTTTTCCTATTTTTATAGTGCTGTGGTTAAAAGCTCAGGTTCTAGTACCTGGCCACCTGGATTGAAATCCCATCACCACCATCCCCTAGCCCTGAAATCCTGACCACTGAGATTTAAATCCAATTGCTCCCACTTACTAGCCCTGAAACATCGGGTAAATTCTCAACTGCCACAAAATAAGGAAACTAAAAGCTCCTACCTCATGAGGCTGGCTGTTAGGATTAACTTAGTTAATATAAATATATATAAACACTTGGAACAGTGCCTGGCACACAGTAAGTTCTCAAAAAATGTTAGTCATTACTATACAATGATAGTAATGATAGGAAAATTGTCTTCCTTAGGACTATTAAGATATTTTTAAATAAAATACTAATTTCTTTTTCCTATCAGTGCATCCCAGCATTACAAAATGGACAATGAAATTTCCAAAAGTGAATCATGTAACCCACTTTTGGAGTGAAAGAAATGTAGCTCTTCTCTGCTAAGTTACTAATGAAGGTCACATTGTATCAAGGTCTCATGGCTCAAAGTGATTCAGCTCTGTAACAAAAAAACAATATAAAAATGTTTAAGAAATATAAAAAATGTCTAAAATCCCAATAAAAATGGCCAAATGTTACTGACCGCTTTCAGTGGTTCAGGCACTGTGGTAAGCAAAATATTATGTCCCAATCCTAATTCCCAGAACTTGTGAATATGTTGACTCAAATGTCTTATGTGATGGCTAAAGAGACTTTGCAGATGAGATTAAGGATCTTGAGATGGGGAGATGATCCTGGACTATCCAGGTCAACCCAATATAGTGAGTCCTTACAAGCAGAAGAAGGCAGGAGAGTGTGTATCAGAGCCATGAGCAGCATGAGCAGGACTCAATGGGCCACGGCTGGCTTGGAAGATGGAAGAGGCCACAAAGCAAGGAATATGGGAAGCCTCCAGAAGCTGGAAAAGGCAAGGAAACAGATTTTCCCCTAGAGTCTCCAAAAGGAACGTGGCCCTGCTGACATCTTGATTTTCGTCCAGTGAGACTCATTTTGGACTTGTAATATATAGAATCGTAGGATTTTTAAAATTTGTATTGTTTTAAGCCACCAACTTGTAATAATTTGTCATAGCAGCAATAGGAAAATAATACAGGCACCCAGCTAAGTTCCCTCACGGTAGACATCGAGTGAATTAACTTTCCCACAATCTTGTTAGACAGATGTCTATAATTGAGCCTCTTTTAGGGAGTTTTAGGGAGGAGGAAACTGAAACTTAAGAAGGTTAATTAACTTCCTCAAGAATTGAATTGGGATAACACACACACACACACACACACACACACACACACTTTCCACCCTGGATAAAGTATACAGGTTAAAAAACATTATCAGCTGTTGGGGATTGAATCATGTCCCCCACAACAGGCATATTCTGGTCCCAACCCTTGGTCTTGTGAGTATGAACCATTGTAAATAGGACCTCTGAAGATGTTATTAGCTAAGGTGTGCCCAAACTGAATGAGGTCGGGCCTTAATCCAATATGACTGAAGTCCTGATAAGCAAAGAAAATGGGACACAGAGAAGCCACCGGGAGCAGCCAGAAGCTGGAAGCCAATGGAACCCAGAAGAGAAAGAAGATGCTGCCATGTCCATTGCCATGTAATGGAAAAGCCAAGGAACCCAAAGATTGCTGGTCAGCCAAAAGATACCAACCCCAGGAGGAAGCAAGCTTTATAGCCTTTGAAATCGTAAGCCAATAAATTCCTGTCAAGCCAACCCATTGTATGGCATTTGTATTAGCAACTAAAAAACTAGAAATCTACAAGCATATGCTGTAGAAATTATCTTCCTATGATGTGATTTTAAAATAATTTATTATATCTGTGCCTCTTGCCATGTGGTAACACATTTACTTTGCATTTTCTATGTGCCAGGAACTTTGTATTTTACTCTCTAAGAACACAAAGTATAGTAAGATGTTCTTAGCAAATAGATGCTTACTGATTAGTTGGGGGATATAAATATGTAATACAAAAAACACAAACTATGCTACAAGCACATTGAGAATGATATGTACAGGGAAATCTGATGGCAAGCAGCGATGTAGCAGCCATTCCATTTGGAAAAGTCAGGAAAGATTTCTTAGTGGAGAATGATCCTCAGTTTAAACCTTAAAGATAAGTAGAGATTTTCTAGATTTGAGAAAAGCAGTGGTGGGGAAGATGAGGGTGTGGTAATAGGGAATGAAATAATTTTCTAGAAAGAGCAAAGGGGGAAAGATATGAAAGAGCCTTGTACCAAGAAATAATTATACATGGCTAGCTCACAGGGGACTGGTGAGAGAAAAGGCTGGGGAGAGAGTTGAAGCCAGATTGTGAAGGATAGGCCCTGTTAAGGGTTTTGAATTTATCTTGTTGTGATGTGGAATGTTTGAAGGGTCTTAAGTAAGGCAAAATATTATTAGATTAAACACTCTGGCAGCAGGGCAAGGCTGGAAAGGGGTCAAATCCAGAGGATAGTTAGAAGGCTACTGCAATAGTCCAAGTGGGAGAATAGTATGGCCTAATCCAAGGCAAGTGCAGTGAGGACAAAGGAACCTTTGGGGGAGAGTTTTTGGAGGCAAAATCATATGAATGTGAGGGAAAGCGTTTACAGTCTCTTCAAGGTTTCTGGCTGGAATGAGTTGGTAAATGAAGGTACCCCCCACTGAGAGTGGCACAGTAGACATTAGTAATGTTTATCAAATATTTCCAATTCTTTCCAATTCTACTGGGACAGATGCTTGGACTGCATTTCCTGGCCTTTTGGGTGGGGCCTTGTGATCATTCAGGTCAATAAGTGAAACTAAAATGTGTCACTATTAGGCAGATGCATTTAATTGCTGATGTAAGAGCCTCCAGAGCTCTTTATTTTTCTCAGGCACAGAGCCCACAAAAGGTCAAGATGGAGGCTGGACCATCAACTTATCCCTACAGACCCTGATGAGCAGAGAATCCCCCGGCCATCTTTCAAAGGGTATGTAGCATGAGTGAGAAATAAACCACTATTGTTTTTAAACCACTAATATTTTAGGACTATTTGTTACATGGCATAACTTAGATTATCCTGAATGATACAATAGATAATAATGAAAAGTAGATTGGTAGGTGCTTGTTTTTCTTGTTACTGTTGTGGTTGTTAAAAATAAATTGAGTTTAAAATATCTGTGAAACATTCATGGGGGGGGGGGGGAGCCTAAATCTGGAGCCCAGAAGGTAGATCTAAACATTTCCTCCAGAATGCCTTGCCAGACTCCCTTACAAAGTTATTCCTCCTTTGTGCTCCCAAAGCTTTCACTGTGTATGTCATAACACATAGAAATGGAAGTGGAATTGTCTGTTTGCTTGTCTGCCTCTTTGAAGATAGGAAGTATATTTTGCATGTCTATATCCCAATCACCCAGCAGAGTGCCTGGCATCACTGTAGCCTCAATAAGTATTTGTGGAATGTAGGAATGATGAACTAAGCCATGGGAGTGGATGACATTGCTAAGAGAGGTAAGGGTGTAAAGTGAGAGGAGAGCTTTGGACAACACTCCAATATTTAATGGATAGATAAAGAGTAGGTCAAGGAGACTGAGAATGAACAGCCAGAGAGATAGAAGGAAAGCTAGAAGGGATAATATGAAGATAAGGCAGAAGAGTGTTTCCAGAAGAACAACGGAGTGTCAACACTTGAGCAAGATAATATCCAGGTGTTTTCACTGAATGGAAGAAAACATAGCTGGTACCAACCAACAATGGACATGCTCATCATGAATGGATGTAAACACACACAGAGGGAAAGCACAGGTTCTTCATTTCAAAGCATTCAAACAGACATTAGTTTTGGATGCTGCACCTTAGATAAAATGACATTGGTGGCTTTGGTAAAAAAATAAACAGATTTAGTAGTATGGAAAGAAAGAGGAAGAAGGGGATATCAGACTGGCCAGATCACAGTGGGTTGGGGACCAAATAAAGCATAGGAATCATGGGGCATCTTGTTAAAATGCAGATCTGGCAGAACTGAGTGGGGCCTGAGATGCCCCATTTCTCACACACTCCTTGGTGTTATTGGCACTGCTGGTCCATAGACCCACTTTGCAAACCAAGGCTGTAGATTACAATTTCAAAAAAGCTTTACACAGAACACACAACCTCAGACCTGAGAAGTTAAAGAAAAAGTACTATCAAGTTTGAGGACCCTATGTCAACAAGGATAATCTGCACTGGAAAGCCAGATTTATTATAAGAATGTGAAGATTTAAATAGCTAACATGGAGTCAGAGCATGAAAGAACATAAAGAATCTTAATTTTTGGTTTAAGGACTTTAGACGTTATTCTCTGGGAACTAAGGATCTGAATATTTAAACCAATATTCAAAATACAATATTATAAGTTAGGAAGTTAAGATTCTTATCATTCTAAATTCTCATAGAAGCTACAAGCTGCTAAGAATTTTGCAAGGAGGAAAAACTGTTATTTAAGTTCAATGATCCCCAGCTCATCTAGCACTTTTCAAGATGAATGTTTCTCTTGGGTTCAAGAAAATTGGACTGTTTACTCTATTTTCTATACTCTCTCCCACTATAATTTTTCTTTCTTCTTCATTGCATGGTGAAAATAAAAATTCATAGCCCACACGGAGGGAATCATAGTCCACTCATAGGATTAAAAACAGTAAATTTAGGCTATTCCTAATCAGGCCATAGCTAAAACAAAAGTAGAAGAACCTTTTAAAACCAAGTCTTCAACAGCCTGGGAAAGAAGTTAGAAGAATTCTAATAAGACTTTGGGCCATAACTTGAGTGAAATTAAGATGAACAATAGTTTGGAAAGATCAGTGGAGACCATAACCCCAAGCACCACACCTGTAGGATTCCTGCAATAACCTCTAATTTGTTTTTCCCTGCCACGAACTCCCCACACGTCAACCCTTTCTCCACACAGCTGCCAAAGACATCTTTTAAAAGGCCCAGCCAGACCCTGTCATTCCCTTTGTAGATTTCGCGTTAAGTGTCATTCCCTCAGGGAAGGCTTTCCTCACCTCAGAGCAGCTTGGGTGCCCTGTCATAAGCTTTCAGCACATTGTCTCTTCCTATATAGCAGTTTCCTCTGTTGCAATTAATTAATTATATGATCATTTGTTTAATGCCCTTCTCCTACACTGGACTGTGGAAGCTCTGAGAGCCGGTCCAGAGCCTGCTTTATTCAATGCTGTACCCAATGCCTAGAGCACACTGTGTTGTACTTACCAGGCACTCAATAAACGTTTGTTAGAGGAAAGAATAATATCAAATTATATCTACAACTTTATTTCTTTTAAATGTTTCTCAACATATCAAAATAATTTTACTTTAAATGTTGCGTACATGTAATACATAACATATATGTGTATATGTTTGTATACATAGTTAAGACAGACAGGTATCAGTTCAACCTCTGATAAAGTACACCACGGCATAAGCTTACTGCTATAGTCACAGGGAAGCAACAAAACCTGCTGCAGGTTTAGTTCAGAAATGAGTTACACCTCTGGAAAGCAATGCTCAGGTTTTCGTGTAAGTCATGAGAAACTTGCCACCACGTTGCTAATCCAACAATTTTATTCCTTGCACTACTTTTTGGGCAATTACAATATTTCACAGCATTGACTCAGTTATGGGGTTAGATTATGGGGTTACTAGGACAAAGGGTCATAGTATAAAGTTTTAGTTCTTATGGATCGAGTTAAAATGACCGATTTTTTAGTCAATTGGTTTTGTTGTGATAGAACTATTTGTTTAAATAATCATCAAATATTCATAATCATTATATTCAGAAGGAAATAAAAACCAATTTCTTACTTTCATAATTAAATTTATCATCTGTAAAAGCATTTTCATAAATATTATTTCATTTGACTTCCACAATGCATGAAATGGATGAGTTATATTCCCCATCTCACAGATGAGGTGAAATATTTTACCTAAAGTCACACATCTAGAAAATGGAAATGTGAGACCCTAAACTCAGGCTTTCTAGTGCTAAGTTATATGTTCTTCCTTCTATGTCTTATGGCCCATCAGTACTAGACTATAAAGAAAAAACTCCTTTCTCATTTTTTCAGTTTTCTTCCAATTTCCTCCAAAAACCTGACTCCTCCTTTTAGAATCCAAATCTTTGGAACCATATAGACAGCTCAGACTATCAGCCCAGTTTGAAATACAAAACAAAAGTAAACCGGACTAAGCTAAACAAAACCTTTGAAACTCCACCTTCAGTTTACAGGGGTGGGCTGAGAAATGATTTGCCACTCCTCTCATCGATTGCCTGCTGCTAAAATAATTATTCAAAAAATCCAATTCTCTTATCTTCAAAAATGTTTACCATCTTACTTCAGTCATGATAGCCAAAGCAGACAAAATTAGACACAATGCATCTTTGTTCATTAGTATAAATCTCTTCTTACCTTTCCTAATCAACAATCCTCTCACTATTATGTCTGCCTTTTGAAACTAGAGCTCCTCTTATTTATACAGAATCGACATCCCAGCATCCCTTAGCAACCCTCACATACTCAGAACTAAATACAAAACCTTGAAAGAGCATGGTGTTATAAACGTGAACCAAACAGAACATTTTCAAAGTAAACAGAATTTAATGAGGTTTTCAACAAAGATATAAAATGGTTTTATTGTTCATTGCAACAAACATCTCAGATTTTTTAAAAAGCAAATTTTATTTGGGCAGATATGACTTCAGTATGTTGTGAAGAACTGACAAAAAGAATGCTAAAAAGATATGTGGGGGAAACCCCCACTTTCCAAAGGTTACTTAGAGATAAGCCAAAATAGCACTTACAGGCAGATACAAATCAGGAGGCTCCCTAATCCCATACATAAGTGATAAAAATAACATGCTTAAGGCATTGGTTTAATAACATTCCTCTGCTACTCAGAGGCCTCTAAGTACAAGGTACTTAAAAGTGTGTTTTAAATTTCTATTAGCACTGGACTCCGAGAATGATAGGAAATATTCTTCACTGTGTGTGAACCATAGAGCACTGTACATTGATATTTTGAAAATGACAATTGGTGGTATGGATGAGCAAGCTCCTACCAGACGGCCCCTTCCAGAGCCAACTATAAATTCTGGACAAAATACAAAAAAGCATCTATCAGAAGGCACCGAAGAAGGAACAAAAACAGGCAGATTCTGGAAATGGCAGAGGTGAGTTTCAATATTGTTATGGCCTTTAGCCTGAGAGCAGACCACACATGGCAGGATGTGGGGCAGGTGACAAAACTCCAATAGAAAAGCTGCAGCCTCCCTGTCCTGAGGCACCTTCTCTGAACTCCTCTGACATGGTCACCCTCTGACCTCGGCAATGCCTCTCCTCCCTCAGCTTCTGTGAT
>PVKH010022191.1:0-14155 GCA_004027955.1 Chaetophractus vellerosus
AAAAATTTAGGTTTTTGATTAAGGACAAAATGAATGAAAAACTGTGTTCTAAGGTCTAAAAGAAATAACCTCTAATTGAATTTTTGAGACATAACAAGGTTTGAGTTGAAAATGGCTTTAAAACAACTTCTTTGAATCATAAAAGATGTTAGAACAAAAAGACATTTTCAAGAAATTAAGTCAAATCCATTTACAAGGCAAATCAGTATTCAAAATTCTCCAAAACCTAATAAGGCCACAATTGCACTGGAATGCATAATTTTAGCATTCAAAAAGATGGATTATAGGCAAGAGCTCATTGTTAGCTCTTCTAGCTACTCCAAACTCTGATGGGGTCAAGTTGCTCCAATCAGTGTATTCAAACTGTGGAGTTCCATTTCTAGGATGGAGAACTAAGCTCCTAATAGATCATCCCTTCTGAAGATAACAACTATATTCTGGACTAAATGTTAACAAATAATTACACAAGGGCTTTAGAAAGTGAAGAAAAACAGATAAATTTAGGAGAAGTATCAAAACTTGGAGGAAGCAACCAGCACAGTTGATGAAAGAATCTATAATAGAAATAGACAAGGATATAATAGAAATATCCTTCCCTTTGGAATCATTGCCAGAGGCAATCATTAGCCAAAGAACTAAATCAGAATGAGTATGCACACTTAAGATAAATAGTGAAATAAGATTTTCACTGGCAAAGATAACAGAATTTAAATAAAACAGTAACTCAGTTAATCATTGATCACAGAAGAAAAATACAGGACCACTACATAAACCATCATGTTAAGTATTAGTGACTAAAATCCAGTAAAATTTTTCGTATTTCTGACTTTTCAAATCTGCTAATCACAGCCCAGGAGGAAGGTCTCAATACGAATTTTTCTAGATAGCAGGAAGAATCAAAAATACAGCAAATCCCATCGCACATGTCATGAACATTCTGAATAAAATATGCATGAGAGAAATGTAATTGCAATTCAATATGAAGACAGTGATATAATCACATTCCCCATGAGACAATAAGCAGAATATGTACAATAAAAGAATATCAGTAAGTACCTCAAGGAGGGGCTGGCATTTTATTTTATAACAGAGTTCTTAGACACAGGAGACCAGAACGATCAGCAGATCATACACAATTCTATTTAAAGCGACAGAACTGCTGCTAATGATATCAATCTGCTTACCATTTCTTCAACATAAGGGTAAAGCATGTCTCCAAAGTATTCTGTAGCTTCAATTGGAAGCTGTGCTGGCAAATTGTCAATGGAACACATCAGAATCCCTGAGCCTTCAACACTAGAAGAAACAACATGCTATATTCAGAGGTACAAAATGATATTTGTAAATTCTAACTTTTCCAGATGTCTACTCCATTATATTTGTGTCACTATCATTTGTGATTTTGTACAAAAGGAGATAAATTAAATTAAATTTTAATTAACAAGTTTAAAATGTTTCTATAAATTTGCATAGCCTGTATAACGATACCTTAGACTGATATTGCAAGAGAAACAAATGGTGTATTATTACATATGTCTCCCCCATCTAACAGCTTTAGCAAACTCACCTGTCATGAATAATATGCTGGTCTGCATCATACATGCAAAACGGACGCTCTATAGTGGTACATTCAGTCATAAATTCTATAGCTCCTCCTGTGTCAGCTGAAATGTCACATATTGCCACTAGTCTGAAAATAATACCAATGCTTGGATGAGAGCATGGAACTCTGATGTCTCCAACAAGTAAAAGTGAAAGGTGCTTGGAACAATTTTCAATGTGGGAGCCAAATATTTCCCAGGCTCTTTTTCCTACAAATCACTGTTCAGAACACTGTATTCTTCTGGAATACTGACAATCTTCCCAATATAAGATTTCAGTTTCCACAATATTTAAAAAAAGCAAAATGAAACAAAAGTGGAAAACCCCTTCTCTAGAGAAATCATTGACAACAAACTACTTATGGCTAACCATCTCTAAATAACTTAATGAAGATTTGATGACATCATCTCAACCCTGATTAGTACTACATAATTGTGACTATTATTGCACAGAAATCTCTGGAATTTTGAACAAAATTCTCAGCACACCATTTTAAGTCCTTTAGAGGTTAACCACAATTTTCCTGCCCAATCTCCAGTTACCACGTGCCTATACAAAACCCATAGCTAAACAGTCCTATTCACTCTGTCTTAAATGGTGCTTTCGTGGCTCCATGAAATCCAATCACCTGAAATACTCATTCTCTTCCTCAATGGCCATCTAAATCCTAATTCCTCCTTTTCAAAGCTTTGCTGAGCCCAGTGCTTCCATTTTCTTCTAAAATTCTGTGATATTTATTGCTCATAGCACCCCCTTGGCATTAATATGCTGTCTTATAGCTTTGGTTTTTGTTTTATATGAACATGTCTTGTTCCTCCAGCTATACCCTTGGAGGCAACAAAAGCATATCTTTTATTCTTCTTTGTCCTTCAGCTTAGCAGAGCACCATGTAACCATGTTTTCCACAAATATTTACTGGCTAATTAATTCAACATTCAGGAGATATTTGAATGTCTATTATATGTCAGGCAACATACTGGGTACTTGGGGCCAAGATAAACAGGGCCCTTATCCTTAAAGAGATTCAGGTCTAGTAAGTAGGAAGGGAGAAAAATCATAAATGATGATGAATTTCAGCAAAAAAAAAAACCAAAAAACCAATAATGGAATAAAGAGATATGGGAATGAGGAAGCAAGGAAAGACTTCTCTGAGGTAACATGTAAGCTGCATATGAAATGTCAGATGTCAAGAGTTTCAGGAAGGAGGGGAGGCTAAGTATGTCCAATGCTGCCAAGAGGTTGAATAAGATAAGGGCAGGGGCCGGCTCGATAGCCCAGTGGATAGGGTGCCGGCATACCACATGGGAGGCCCTGGGTTCGATTCCCGGGGACCTCTCCTAGCGGGCAGACCGCCTTGAGAATGGCAAGCCGCCATGGGCGGGCTGGAGCCGCCGTGGGCAGGGCAAGAAGCTGCCACGGACAGGGCAGGTGGCCCGCGGATGGAGCGCAGCCAGCCACCCGCGAACTGAATCAAGCGCCAGCCGTGAACGGACGCAGAGACCGCCCACAAGCGGGGAAAGCCGCGCCTGCGCAGTGACCACTCTCGGCGCGTCGCCACAGCGGGGGGAAGGGGAGATATGTAATAAAATAAATAAATCTTTAAAAAAAAAAAAAAAGATAAGGGCAGACAACTAGTCACTAACAATCAAGTCTTGTGGTTTGTGAGACCATTATATTCTTCGATTCCCTAACAATGGGCACAATTGCTAGAATAGGTCATAGCTGCTGACATCCTTACTTGTGAGGCAATCCAGGGCAGCTTTCAACACCAGCACCTGAGGACTTGACTGGATCCAGGAGACTCTGAGCATCTTGCCGGGTTAGTAGGCGAGGGGTGTTTTGCTCCCAGTAAATTCCATTAATTAAACAAGTTGTATAAGGTGCAACCTGGAAAGCAAGTTCCAAGTTCAATGAGAAAGAGATATACAAGAGAGCTATCAGTAAGGACCATGTGAAATACCTTAAGGCTACTTCTTATTGACTCTTTTATTTGTCAGGTCAGTGGCCATCTTTTAAAGCAAAGACAATAAATACCCACCCTGATTTCAGTGTAGAATTATCTAATGATAGAGAACCATATGAACGTAAATATATTAATGTTTTCCTTCTGTAATGTTTTGCAAAACAAAGAAAGAGGAAAGCAAAGTGTCAAGTGACCTAGCAATCAATTTCTAGCTCAACCACCAGTATGGTGTAATCTAAATCATGCTACCTCAACTTCTCTGGGCCCTGTTTTCCTTACCTGACAGATGGGGATAATACGTACCCCACTCCTCAAAGGAATGCTGTGAAGATTAAATCAGATAACATCTGTAAGCTCCATGGAGAAATGTGCTACATATATTCATACATGAAAACTAGGTCATTATTAAGTTTTAGGATGCATCCAATCACCAATACTTCTGTGATTGGGGAAAAGAGATGGAAATTTACCAGATTCAAAATGTTTCAGTTTGAAACTAGTTTCATGATTTTTATTCCTCAAACATGTCAACATTTTCAACTGACAGATAAAGTCCCTCTCTGTAACATGTTTTATGCTAAAACAGCTAATTTCATACCAGAATCCAGAAAATGCTTTTTTAAACAATTTTAAAATTATTTAGAGCATTCCTTCACAGTAAATTCATCCATCTTTCTGTTTGTTTTATGTTTGCTGGTTTATTTGGGGGAGGATGGTTACATGATCCATGACTCCAGAACACACAAATATACTGTATTTCTTATAAGAAAATGCCACTGTGTCCCTAGTGAAACACTTGAATTAATAGCTTCTTTGTACAATAGGGATGGGGCTGTGCCTATATAGCCACACTATTTCACCGAGTCCTCTGTAATCAATGGCATGCATTTCAAGATGGCTGGCTGTGGTTATGACTGCAAGGTGTAGCCATAGAAGAGATAAACCTATGTTCAGATAAAACCTCATAGAGAAATTGAACAAATAAATAAATAACCTCATAGACATTGTGCTTTGCCAACAGTGCTAACTAGACCAGGATAAAGAAAGAAAGCCGTAATCCATAGGAAATGATTTAGAGGTCTGGGGCACATGCAGACCTGAAGCAGATACAGAGAGAGTAAAGTAAAGGGCATATCCACAGCAACCACCAAAACCACTAAGCAAAGCCCCCTCCAAACACAATAACAACCAGCAACTCCTAAGGCCAAGTGGTGATACCAAAAGGACTAGCAACAAGTCAATGCAGGGATCAGAAAACAAATACACGCATGCATAATTTCTCTCCTTTAAAACAGCCTAACTCGAATGTATTAGAAGCAACCAACTCAAAAGGCTGAGTAGGATACTCACATCAGTATTAAAACGACTTATGTAGCGTTCAGGATATTTGTCATACTCCACAGGATCATATACACCATCTGTTTTCCTGACAAGATGATGATGGCGACTTAACACCGTCCCATACACTTTTCTGAGGTCTTGCAGAGGAGAGAAAAATGAGTAAAGTGGGTGACAAATGATAAATCTTTATGATGATAAAATAGTATAACACAGGAGCTGTTAAAACAATAAAATATACATTCCACCCATTCCCTATACCCTGACCTTACCTCCAGATTGGGAAACTTCTTTTAATTCATGCGGCTCCACATATTCACAAGGTAGTTCACTGAAGATTTCTTGGGCTCCCTGCAAACAATACAGTAAAAATTCAGAAGATGCAACACTATTTCCTGCAAAGATTCCAATTCATTTTCCCCACAATTATAGCACTCCACTTGCCCTACCCAGTACTGCTTCATGGAAGCACAGATGAACGTTTTGCACACAGCCTACAAGCTGGCTTTAATTCTAATTTGAACAGCACACATTGAAAGGGATTTAAAAAAAAAAAAAAACTTAGGTTACTCAGAGTTGTGACAAGAGTGTTTAGAAATGATGGTACAATAAAATAAATAAAATACGTCTATTTACTTTTTGCTCCATTGAAGAAATTATATTTACTACAAAAGAAAAAAGCAGATGCCTAAAACACAATATAACACAAATATTGTAAAATATTTTATTTTCTCTGAAGAAATATCTATTTGAGAATTATAAATTAGTCACTAGGTTTTTCCAAGGTTTCAAAAATCCATTCTCAAAACCACCCCAAAATGAAGAAAGTGTTAATTCCAATCCTTTGGACATCTCAGTGTTGGAGGTAGAAGAGATACCCTAAGAACAGACCTTTAACCCTTAAAAAAAAAAAAATTCCAATCAACTAAAATCAGAGAAAAAAATTGGGACTATTACTGCTCTTCACTTTCACAGAATTGCATATGTAAGAAAAAAACAAAAAAATAGAAAGCCCATTCATGGAAAAGCAGGGCTCTGAAATGCCCACATAATGCCCACATAATGCCCACAACCACTGGGATAGGGTTCAGAGTCTCAGGATGCTTTACAAGAAAGAAGGGAGGGAGGGAAAGAGGGAAGGAGGGAAGAAAGAAGACAGGTACAATTTACCTTAGATACATTCCCAGTCCCTGTGAACACAAATGTCAAGGGCCCTATCGACTTTGGCATCAAACCCAGAGATATTTCATAGCCAGCATCGCGGACAGCTTGCACAGCCTGACTGCTATTCCTGTAGTTATGGGCCATACCAATGTGCTGAAAGCAAGCACACATGATTCAGGTTAATCTACAAGCTGAAATAGTTTTCTATTCTTAAAGAGGGATATGTATTTTCAAAAATAAACAAACCTCTCACCATGAAAGGTGTGTGATGTCCCAGAGCAAGGAGCCTTAAACCCATTCCATGTAAAATGTTGATCATCCCTATTGCAGAATCAGACCAATAAAAAGACCATTAGTTGAGAGGAAATGAAGCTATCCTCTGCCCAGTTTCCAACCTGCTCGAAGCCCTGAGGTATCACACACCACAGCATCTCAGATATAGAAAGGACCTCAGTAGTTTTTGTATCCATCCCCTCACTGTTTTCTGCCATGAAATCACTAATCCCGTTGCATTCCTGCCCATTGTTTCTTCTTTCAACCCTACTAAAATGGAAGCAGTGCCCTTCCTCTTGTCTAAGGCTAATTAATCTCTCCACCTCTGCTCTAGTTCCCACCCCTTCCTGACTCCCAAGGAATTCACTTGACTTATTCCCTTCACTATCCCTTCTCTATTCCTTCACTCTTAGCATTTAAACATGCTCCAGTCTCTGCCTCACTCAAAACAATGGACAAACAAAAACAAGGTCACTTTTGACCCTAGGACCTCCATGGGCAATTTAAATATCTAAACTCAGTGGGCATTTTGCTTTGCTGTTCAGAAGTGTTTGGCAATGTAGGTTCCTACCTCTCTCTTAAATACTCTCTTTCCCCAGCATCCCTGGCTTGAAAATTTTCAACATGCATTTCTATAGGCTCCTTTTCCTCCATTCTTTCCTTCAATATTGGTATTCTTTGCCCTTTCTCTTAAATCTCTGGATCCTTTTCTCTTAAATCTCTACATTTTCCTCTAGTAAATCTCATCCAGTTCTAAGGTTCAGGTATGTGTGACAAGGACCACAACTCTCTTATCTCCAACACAGGTTTGTCTACTGATTTCAAGAACTAGCCAACTACCTCCTAGATGTCCTTCAGACTACTTACACTCAGCATGGTGCAGCAAAGACCTTAGCAGCCATTCTTTCCTTCCTCCTTTTAGGTATAGAACCCTAACATCCCTACATCCCTACCAAGCTTTCTTTTTTCTTAAACTTTTAAAGGAATAATTTATATGCAATAAAACGTACCAATTTAAGGTGTACAGTTTGACAATTTTGGACAAATGTATACACCTGTGTTACCATGACCACAATCAAGATAAAGAATATTTCCAAGGGGAGAGGATGTGGTTGAGCGCCTGATTCCCACGTACAAGGTCCTGGGTTCAATCTCTGGTACCTCGTATGAGGGAAGCCGACACTCAACCACTGAGCCACATCAGCTCCGCTGAGTTGGTTTTCTCGTTTGTTTGCTTGTTGCTTGTTTTTGGTTTTTAGGAGGCACCGGGAACTAAACCCGGGACCTCCTAAGTGGGAAGCAGGCACTCAACTGCTTGAGTCACATCTGCTCCCTGTATGCAAATGTTTATAGCAGTTTCATTCGCAATAATCTGGAAATTACATTTGCTCATTCATCAAAAGAAATGGGTAAATTGTGATACACCTATAATATAGAAACTCCTCAGCAATAAAAAAGGAACCCTGATGCACACAACATATGTATGGATCTTGAAAACATTGTGCTAAGTGAAAGAAGCACACACAAAAAGTATATACTCTATCATTCAATTTATATGAAACTGTAAAAGAGACTGATCTATACTGACAGAAATGAGATCGGCAGTTGTCTGGGGCCAGAGGTTGGGGAGGATTGATTGGGAAAACATAATGGGGAACCTTTGAGAGTGATGGAATATACATATTTTTTAGGAGGTACCAGGTTCAATCCCTGGTTCTGGTACATCAAAAAAACACACTTGTGTACAAGTCTTGGTATAAAATATTTCACTTCTCTTGATAAATGCTTAAGAGTAGAACTTATTTTGTATACTGATAATGAGTTGGTCTTGGTAATCTGTATTTTTCAAGGATTTATCCTTTTCATCTAGGTTGTTATATATAGTTATTCATATCTCCTTTTAATGTATGTAAGATCTACAGTAACATCGTTCTTTAATTTCTAATATTAGTAAATATTGTCTTTTTTTTTCTTGATCATTCTACCTAGAAGTTTATCAATTTTGTTGAATTTTTTCTAAGATCCAACTTTTGGTCTCATTGATTTTCTCTATTGTTCATCTGATTTGATTTCATTGATATTACCCCCCTTATTTCTGTGATTTCCTTCTATCTACTTGCTTTGGATTTCATTTCCTCTTTATTTTCTATCTTTTAAAGATAGAAGCTCAGATCATTACTTTGAGAACCTTCTTTTCTAATAAAAGCAATAGATGCTATAATATATTTTTTTTAGGCGACACAGGGGATTGAACCCAGGACCTTGTACATGGGAAGCAGGTGCTCAATCACTGAGCTACATCTGCTCCCCAGTGAGAGCTGGATTTTTATTTTTGTTTGTTTGCTTTTAAGAGGCAACAGGGATCATACCCAGTATCTTGTACATGGGAAGAAGGCGCTCAACCACTTGTGCTATATCTGCTCCCCTAAATTTCCTTTCAAGCACTACTTTATCTGCATCCCATAAATTCTGATAAGCTGCTTTCTTTTCATCCAATGCAAAAATAATTTATTGAGAATTGTTTTATAGACAACATATGGACTATCTAGGTGAAAAGAATGACTTGAAAAGAATGTAGATACTGCATTTGTTGGGTGGAGTGCTCAATAAATGTCAACTGGAGCAGGATGACTGACAGTGCTAAGTATCGTATATCCCTATGGAGTTTCTGTCTAATTATTCTGACAGTTATGGAGAGATGAGAGTTTAAATTTCTAAATACACTTGTGGATTTGTCTATTTCTTTTCTCAAGTCTGTAAGTTTCTGATAGACGTATTTTGAAGCTCTGTTATTAGGTGCACACACATTTAGGATTGTGTCTTCTCAGAGATATCCCTTATCTTCTGGAAATACCTCTCTTTACCTCTGGTAGTATTTGTTGTTCTAAACTCTGTTTGACATTAATATAGCAACTCCAGCTGACTTACTATTAGTGTTTGCATGGCATATATTTTTACATCATCTTTTTAAATTCATCTCTATCTTTATGTTTAAGTGAATTCCTTATTGACAGAACATAGTTGAGTCTTACTTTTTTATCTAGTCTGCCTTTTAAATGATGTGTTTATGGGGCCGGCTGGATAGCCCAGTGGATAAGGGTGCTGGTATACCACATGGGAGGGCCGGGGTTTGGTTCCCGGGGACCTCTCCAAGCGGGCAGATGGCCTTGAGAAAGGTAAGCCGCCGTGGGCAAGGCAAAAAGCCGCCACGGACAGGGCGGAGCTGCCACGGGCATGGCAAAGTCACCCGTGAAACACGGAGCTGCCGCCCGCGAATCATGGAAGCCGAGCAGCCCACAAAACACGGAGCTCTGCTGCCCGCAAAACACAGAGCAGAGCTGCCCATGAAACGGAATGGAGCCACCCACGAACGGAGCGAGCCGCCTGGGTGGAGGGCCGACTCGGCGCGTCGCCGCAAAGACGGGGGAGACAAGAAGCAGACGTAGAAAAAAAAAACACAGAAGAATGGACACACAGCAAGAGCAAGCAGAAAGGGGGGGGGGGAATATGGAACCAAAAAAAAAAAATGATGTGTTTATGCCACTAATATAATTATCAATATGGTTGGATTTAAAACTGCCATCTTGCTATTTCTGTTTTCTTTCAAACTGTTCTTTGTTCCCTTTTTCTCTTTCCTGAATTTTTTGCATTAATTGAACATTTTTTAGTATTACATTTTATCTCCACTATTGACACATTAGCTATATGTCCTTGTTTTGTTAGTGGTTGTTCTGGATTACAATATGCATCTTAAACTTATCATAGTCTAGTGTCAAATAATATTATACCACTTCCCTATGAGAACCTTATAAGAGTATGTTTTCCCTTCTCCTTTCCTTTGTGGCTTACATTTTACCTCCATATATATTATAAATGCAAAAATACATTGCTATAATTTTGTTTTAAACAATCATCAAAGAAAAAAAATTTAAACAAGACAATGTTTTTTTGTTTTTTGGGTTTTTTCATCCATTTTAAAACCCCCATTTTTGCTGTTTTTGTGTCCATTCGTTGGGCAATTCTCTGTGTCTGTTTCCTGCCCTCTCCTCTCATCCCTCTCCTCCTGTCTTCACTGGGATATGATCCTCGGAACCTCTGATGTCGGAGAGAGGCATTCGTCACCTGAGCCATCTCAGTTCCTGGTTTTTCAGTGTCTCATCATGGCTCTCCCCTACGTCTCCCTCCTGTTTCATCATCATCTTGCTGCTTGGTTCAGCAGGGCCCGACGTCTTACCCGCTTGCGGGGACTGGAGCTCACCTGCTCGCAGGGCCTGACACCTGTATTTTTCTTTATTTTACCAGGAGGTCCCGGGGATCGAATCCAGGTCCCTCCACATGGGAAACAGACACCCAACCATTTGAGCCACATCCGCCCCGTGCTATAGCTCTTAAGGTTGACCAAAGATACCTAGAGTTACACTCCTTTTCCATACACGATGGTCATATAGTAAATCAGGCTTAGTTAATCACCAGCATTCTGAAAACCACACCTAGGGAGAAAAAGTTGGTCTGGGGACACATGCATAGTTTCTAATATAGCAAATGTTTAGCCTACACTAAATATCACAAAATCAGGACAACAAGAATATTCGCGGGGGCCGGCTGTAGCCCAGTGGATAGGATGCCGGTTCACCATTTGGGAGGCCCCAGGTTCGGTTCCCGGGGACCTCTCCAAGCAGGCAGACTGCCTTGAGAGGGCAAGCCGCAGCCACAGTGGGCAGGGCAAAAAGCCACCACGGACAGGGCAAGTCGCCCGTGAACGGAGCAGAGCCGCCCGCGAACAGAAGCAGAGCCACCCACGAGCGGGCCAAGTCGCCTGCGCAGTAAGCTGACTCGGTGCGTCGCCGCAACGAGGGGAGACAAAGCAGACATAGAAGAACACAAAACTGAACACAAAGCAAGAGCAAGCATAAAGGGGGGGATATGTAACAAAAAAAAAGAATATTTGCTTATGTTTTTTATATTTATCCATATTTTACTATGCCTAGGGTTCTTTATTCCTTTAATTAGATCCATGTTTCCATCTGGTTTCATTTTCTTTCTGTCCAAAGAACTTTAATTTAAGACTTTTTTAATGGCATGAATTTTCTCAGCTTTCACTTGGTCAAAAGTCTTTGTTTCACCTTCATTTTAGAAAGATATTGTCACTGTGTATAGAATTCAAGATTGTCATGTTTTTCTTTCAGATTTTAAAGATGTTGCATTTTCTTCGGTTTCTTACCAGAAGTTTGTGATGATTTATTGTTGTTGTTGTTGTTGTTCCTCTGTATAATGTGTTTTTTTTCCCTCTGCCTTTAAATTTTTTTTTCTTTATCACTGGTTTTTAGCAATATAATTGTCATGTTCCTAGTATGGGTTTCTTCTGTATTTTTTCTTGCTAAGGTTTTACTGAATGATACATATCTGTGAAATTACAGTTTTCATCAAATGGAGACATTTGGCCATTATTTCTTTAAACATTTTTACTTCTTCCCTCATAGCAAAAGAAACTTTAGAGAAAAAAAAAAAGACTGGATAGAAAAAGAACAGTAGCTAAGTGACCAATGGTGGTCTAGCATATCTAATATATTGTAGCTAGAGACCCAGAAGGAAAAAAGGGGGAAAAGAAGAAAAATACAAAAGCATAGAAACAAGCCTTGAAAGGATCAGCCTAATTCACAAGTAACCGCATATTAGAACAAAGCCTAACATTCATTCAAAGAATACAACAAAATCTTCAACATATGACACTGCAAAATTAACTATGTCTAGCATCCAATACCAAATAACAAGACTTGCAAAAAACATTAACCAGGAAAAAAAATCAGTCAACAGAAACAGACCCAAAAACCTAGAAACGATAGAGCTGATATTCAATATCTTCAAGTTTTAAATGAAAACACGAACAATATTAGGGGAGGATATTTTATACACACACACACACACAGAGAGGTGTATAATGTATATACATATACAGATATATATGTCCTACATATCTATAGCTATATATAACTATATATCTACAATCTGTTTTATTTTGTAGTATCAATTGGCATGGATAGAAAGATTAATTAGCAAGCTAGATAGCTAGATAGATATGTAGATAGACAGAGACAATAGTTACATATCCTCTATTCTTGTCCTCGTTTTGTTCATGTTTTCATTTAAAACATCAGCATACTGAGTATTTATAGTCTCTGTTTTCACATCTTTATCTACTAATTCCACCTCTCTTGAATTAGGTTGATACTTTTGAGGCTTGGTTTTAAACTTTTATAAGAATGAATTTAGGGAACCAGCTGTAGCTCAATTGGTAGGGCTCTGGTTTACCACATGGGAGGCCCCAGGTTCAGTTCCCGGGACCTCCTGGAGAAGGCAAGCCGCCATGAGCAGGCAAGCCGCCACGCGGTGAGCTGACTCAGTGGGATGCCGCAGCAGGGGGAGACAAGCAGACACAGAAAAACACAAAAGCAAAATGAACACAGCAAGCACAAGCAGCAAGGGGGGGGGGGATATATAAATAAATAAAAATAAAATCTTAAAAAAAAAAAGTAGCCTTTATCTAGAGCTAGTTTAGGCCCACTATTCAGGTCTCCTTGAATACCCTATATAGTCAACAAAGCCTCTCTCAGGAAAATGGAATTCCAATGACTGCAGGTCCTGCATGAACTGTGGGAAGTATTTGGCTTAGAGCTCCCTGGTAATTGTATATCCTTAAGGTTGTTCCTTATTCAGTTTCATGAAGTTTTACCTTATACATGTATAGACTGGAATTCAGCAAAGATTCACTAGGAGCTCTCTATACAAATCTGGACCTCCATTTTGGTAGTAGGCCCTGCCAATTCCACCCATCCTAGACTCCCTAAACTTCAACCTCTGTATCCTCAACTCAGTGAGTCCATCCGGCTTTATTTTCATTTTCCATAGCTACAGTGTCTGGAAATTGTTCCAGATGAAATCCATGATCATTGGCTTACCAAAGTTATTTTGCAACTCTCTGAATCATAATCCTGTAATGCCTTTTGTCTAATGTCTGAAAACATTGTTCTATATTTCTCACCCAATTTTCTATTTTTTAATAGTACGATTAAGTCAGGACCCAGTTACTCCCTCATGGATGGATGGAAGCAGAACACATGGTTTAAACAGAGCACATGGTTTATATTTCACAGTTATAAACACATATAAACACAGTTATGGTTTATATTTCTCAATCAATTCTAGCCAATGAGTATGAAAAGAAATCATAAGTTCAAATTCTGGATCACATCCAGAACAGTTGGAAATGTAAGCCACATGTTGACAATGGCAAAGCCTTCCCCTCATCCTGTAAGCCCTGGACTTCTTACCTCGACTGTTATGTTATTAACTGCTGTTTTATGGGGTTTCTTCATTATGGTTACTTAGCTTGTACCCTGACTAATATAATGCTCTATATCAAAACTCATTTACTACCTTCTCCCAAATCTTCATCTCATTTCTGTAAGCACCATGAACCACTATCGGGAAGCAGACGTGGCTCAAGCGATTGGGCTCCCATCTACCAAATAAGAGGTCCAGGGTTCAATCTCTGAGGCCTCCTGGTGAAGGAAAGCTGGCCCATGCAGCAAGCTGGCCCACACAGGAGTGCTGGCCCGAGCGGAGAGCTGGTGCAGCATGATGTTGCAACAAAAAGAGACACAGAGGACAGACAATAAGAGACACAGCAGACCAGGGAGCTAAGGTATTGCAAGAGATTGAGTGCCTCTCTCCCACTCCAGAAGGTCCCTGGATCAGTTCCCAGTGCTGCCTAAACAAAAGACAAACAGACCCAGAACACAAAGCAAATGGACACAG
>PVKH010022192.1:0-14220 GCA_004027955.1 Chaetophractus vellerosus
TTGCCTTCATCTCCTTTGTTGGGTTTGGACTTCCCTAAGAACTCCTTTTCAGGTAGAGTCTTCATTCTGGTGCAATTTCAGATGTTACAATACTGGAGACCCCAGTGGTGATAAGGTGATGGGGAAAAGGAAGATTTGTAAAGTCTTATAATTAACTTTATTTTAAGATTTATTTATTTTATTTACTTTATTTTTCTTTATTTATCCCTCCCTTGTCCCAGATGGTTCTATTGTCTGCCTGTTCATTGTTTGCTTGCCTTCTTCAGGAGGCACAGGGAACCAAACCTGGGACCTCCCACATGAGAGGGGAGTGCCCAATGGGCTGAGCCACATCTGCTCCCCACATGATGTTTTGTCTGCTGACTTCTGATCTCTGCTTGTTGAGGTGGGGGCAGAGTCTAGTTCATTGTGGTGGGGGTGGAGTCTAGCTCATTATGGAAGAGGGGGCTTTATAGCTTATAGCAGTGGGAAGTGGCATCTGTTCACTTCTTTAGGAGGCACCAGGACCTGAACCCATGACCTCCTATATGGTAGGTGGGCACTTAAGTGGTTAAGCCACCTCTGCTTCCCTTAAAATTAATTTTTTAGTCTTTACAGAGCCTATGTCTCTGGGATGTGACCTTCAATGTTTAGCTGCCACCTTACTACTATGCCTTAGTCTGTAGGAAGCTAGAATTAGCTTAGGTATATTTTTAGGTCAGTTCTGAGCATAAATCTGTCCTAGGCTTGTGTGTGGACTTTGAGATTCTCCAGGCTGTGGGAGCCTTACAAAGCTCTTGTTCCTCTGAGAATGTCCTTCCACTGCCACTTCTTTCCCCAGATTTTGGTTAGTCTATTGCTTGCCTCAATGGTTACCCATTATACCAAGTGACAGTGGCTAATACATTTTATTTTATATTCTTAGACAGATGCTACCCTGGAAGTTGTCTCAGCCCTGCAAATACCTAGAGGCAGGCTAAACAATGACAAGTTTTGTATTAAAACTTCAGGGAACTACCAGACAGGTCAAAACATAGTACCACAATTCTTTGAGAATAAAGTCTGTATTGACTTCTGTTATACCAGAACTTGCACCAGAGCTGTGAGATACCATCATCAAGGTCACCAATTTTGGAATTATTTGTTATGAAGAAAAAGATAATTAATACAGATTTTTGTACATTGAAATTGAGTGCTACCATAACAAATATCTATATATGTAGCTGTGGTTTTGGAATTTGGCAGTTGGTGGAGGCTGAGAGGTTTTTGTGTATCAGGATACAGAAAGCCTAAAGTGCCTGAAGAGACAGTTATAGAAACTGGTATTTGAGGATGCTGCTTGGGATTGTTTAAAAGGAATTGAGGAACAAGTTATTGGTTATTGGAAAAATGTGGATCCTTGTTATATAATGGCAGAAATTTTAGTGACAATATTGTTTATAGTTACTTGGAAAGCAGAAAGTACACTGAATCAACTTGGTTTTTAAGAGACCTAAATAAATGAACAGATATGCCATGTTCATGTGTTTACATCCTCAGTTTTGGTAGTTATAGATATCCTCCAGTTAGATTTATAGATTCATTGTAATTTCCATTAAAAATCCAGGTGGCAACTTATAGATAAAGGTTTTTCATGTTATAAAGAATTCTTACAACTAAGTACCAAGAAAACAAAATTAGATAAATGTGAGCAGAATATTCAAACAATCAATGTATAAAATGTTATATAAATTGACAATAAAACATCAAAAAAAGGTCAACATCAAAGTTAGAGAAATGCAAGATAATACCACAATGAGATGCTCCTACAAATCTGTATTAATCAGGGTTCTCTAGGGAAAAGAACCAATAAGCAATATCTGTAAATATAATGAGATTTTGTAAAATTGTCTCATTTGACTGTGAAAATACATGAGTCCAAATTCTGTAAGGCAGGCTGCAAGCTGGGAACTCTGATGAAGGGTTTTTCATGAAGTCTCCAGGAGAATCTGACTCTCTGAAGTAGAGATGGAAATTCTCTCTTTTGACTGCTGAAATCATCACTTCTCCTTTTAAGGTCTTCAGCTGATTGGATGAGGTAATCTCCTTAGTTGATTGTAAATATAATCAGTCATAGATGCAATTAACTTACTAATGATTTGAGTCCATGAAATGTCCCCACAGTAACAATTAGCAAGTGCTTGTTTGACCAAATGACTGGGCATCATCAGCTGGCCAAGTTAACACATGATATTAACCATCACAGTCCACCCCTTGTCAATTTAGCAGCCATACCCATCATCTTAAACCATACTTAATCTCTAAATAGCAAAATAACAGATATCCTTTTTGCCTAATAATACTCATTTGCCCTGTGTAAAACTGGAAACATACTAAATCTCTCAAGAATAGGGTTCAAGTTCTTGGGTAATATTCACTCTTAAACTTGTTATTCTAGAACTTCAATATTATGACATTAAACTAATGCAACTTATGTCATATGAAAAAGGGATAAGATAGAGAATAAATCAAAGATATTTTCTTTATGTACATATGAAAACCTCCTCATAGAAAAGAAGAAAGAAATATTTCTAACCATTAAAGTCCTAATTTTTGTAACTGGTCATGTGGCTGTAGTTTGTATTTCTCAATACCTTCTTCCACTACCCATTATATGTTGCCACCTGATTTTTAACCTTTAGTTCTGGAAACTTTATTCATAATAGGCCAAAATGGGAAATGACACATATGTCCATAAGCAGTCAAAAGAATGTGAATCTCCTATCATTTCTATGTGAAATTTCTGTAACTTAAGCTTTTTGGAAAATAAAGTGAGAAAAAATAAGGCACTGGGGATCATACAGAAGAATTTGTCAATAAACATAAAAGATAACAGATCTTATGGTGATGAAAATTACAATGCAAAAATTATTTTATTATTTTATTATTTTATTATTATTGTTATTTGTTGGCTTTGTTTTTGGTTTAGTTTTGGATTACAGAAAAGTTGCAACTGTGGCAGGGGAGGATCACTGGTGCAGGGTGTCAGTAGTGGTGAGCAGTGCATTTGAGGCATGGTTCTATGGAGATTGAGCATGTTTATATGCTCATGGGGTGTTGTCTTGGTGGGTGGAGAACCAAAGAATAACCTACATAATATGGAATTCTCATCCTGGGGGTCCTGCTACCTTCTTTGATGGAGTGGCAAGAATCTCTGGAGTACATGGACAGTGCCAAGCGAAGGAGGACAGACCAATATGCCAGGCCCTTGATACTGATGCTTGTGCTTATGAACTATGTTCTTGTGAAAATGAAACTTAGGCTAGTAATATATATTGCCTAAGAGCTGCCTCCTGAAGTCTTCTTGTTGCTCGAGTGTGGTGTCTCTCTAAGCCAAATTCAGCATATAAATTCACTACCTCCAGCCCAATGTGGGATGTAACTCCCAAGGTTGAGCTTCCCTGGCACTAAGGGATTGTTACCAAGCGCCAAATAGAGATGAACTTGGAGAAAGACCTGGACCCAAAGGGGTAAATATTGAATACAGGTGGGTTTGTTTTTTACAACTGAGTTTTTATGGCTAGGAGATTTCAGGGTGAGCCAGGTCATTCCAGAGGTTGGGCTTGTGCACATCTCAGGAGGCTCTCACTGACTGTCACAGTGAACGGTGCCTCAAGCAGGTATGCTCCTGAGTGCTTTGGAGACAACTAGACACTATGGGCAGGGTATACAACTCCAGGAAATCGATACCTGGTTGGTGAACCTTACCTTAGAATGTATAATGACCCATCTCCCCAACTGATCAGAATTGGACTCATTTGTAATTTTCCTACATGTGGTTCTTCTGGCCCTTTTATTTGAACCCATCATTAATATTATACCTGTTAAATATATGTCCCAGAAACTTAAATTTTTGTTCAATTCATATGCCCTGAGTCTCAACCAACACCTACTCTCCAGTTTATTGGACTCACCCAGGAAAACTAACAAAAGAATGATAAAGGACAATGACCATCCCAAATGCAGAGAGCATCTACAGCTGCAAGCAAGACAGTTCAAGCCATCTGACCCATGGGATCTAGCCCCATCTCAATTGAGAGCAGTGTCAGCATCACCATCCCCAAATCTTTAAGACTGAAAAATGAACAAACATAAGGGGGAATGCAGCTATGGACCAAAGTAGACATTATTATTCTAGTAATGAAATAATTTGTAACATTGATATAAAGATAGTGGTCACCGGATATTCTTAGGGGAGGGTGAGGGAAGAATAGGTGTAAAAAGGGGCATATTTGGGACATTAGAATTGTTCTGCATGATATTGCAATGATAGGTACAGGCCATTATACATTTTGTCAAAAGCTCTAGAATTGTGAGGTGCAAAGTGTAAACCATAATGTAAACTACAGACCATGGTTAAAAGAAATGCTTCAATATGTGTTCATCAATTGTAACAAATGTACCACACTAATGAAAGATGTTGTTAATGGGGAAAGGTGGGAAGAACAGGGGCAAAGTATATGGGAATCCCCTATATTTTTGCTGTAACATTTATGTTACAGCAATTACTTAAAGCTGCTGAATGTAAACTGAAAGAGGAGCTCTCAGTGAAAGAAACCCTATAAAACACCTTTTCAACTCCCTCTTGAGTAACAGAAGAAAATCATGTAACTGCCTGTGTGAGGAAAGGTTAAATCATGAATACAATGTCCCACACAGGCATAAGTACTGAATAAAGCCCTTGTCAGTATAATTATGCTTGCAAAAAAAACCCAAAAACATTCTGCCAAAGAGTTAACTAAGATAAGGAAAACATTCTGGCAGCAACTCTATAAACCTCCTACTGCCTATATAATGATAAGGCTGTGGGCTGATGGGAGCTAATAAAATTAAACCATTGGCAGATTAGGAAAACTTGGCAACACAGTTTCCAGAAAAATTCTCAAAAGCAGTGAAATCAAAGATGTATGTTTCTATTGATGTGTTGTAAATCATTTTGTGTTTGTCTGTTTGTTCAGTGTCAGTGTATATTTTAATAACTCTGGATGGTAATATTAAATTAATAAATGAAAATTATTAAAAAAGCTCTATTCAAATGGCCAAAAATTAAATAAATGCTTATATTAAAAAATAAATATGGATATTAATTTAAAATAATAAGAATAGTTATAACCAAATGAAATCATTGTTTTGACAAGGTTGTTTAGTGTTGATGGTTATTATATGTTGTAAGAAGTTTGCTTGGAGATAGTTTCCAAAATCATTTTGGTAACTTATGTGTATAAGATATATAAAATGTTTTTACTATTAAAGAAAAAGAAAATAATTTTGTCCTAAGATAAAATGACTGGTTATTAAAAAAGAATAAAATGTGGGACAAAACCTGAATGAATACAAAAAGTGCAGAAGGTGTGCAGAAAAGGAATTTTTGTGGTCAAATCTAAATATAATTTGATGGGTCTATCTTTAAAGTTTTAAAAAAGCTTTAGTATCAAATGGTATACTGATACAAAGTTAAAATATTGTTCTTTCTCAAAGTTTCTGGTCATTAGTCTGTTTTAGTAAAAACTGACAAAGAGTTTTTCTCCTCAATAATCAGTATACAAAAAAGAAAGTCTGTTTTATCAAAATAGCTTCTTGTACTTTAGCCTTATCATTTTCTTGGTTGTTTAAAAAAACTAGCCTTATCACTTTAAAAGAACATAATGTTCAAACCTGCTTTCTCAAAGTCAAATCCTGAAAAGTAGCTTTTTATTTCAATTTAGTGCAAGAGATTTGTTCTTTCACCTTGAAAAAAGTAAAGTAATAAAATAGTTGTTTGTTTAATATATTATAGTTTAAACAGAAAGTGTTTAAAATTGTTATAAAATTAAAAAGAAATTCTTTAACCCTCTTTTAATTAAAGTTGTACAAATAAAAGCTTCATATGAATACTTAAAAAGTGTATAAAGTTCCTAAAAATTTTAACAATGTTTAGGTACCACAATAACAACCTCTCCACCTAAAAATCAAGAAGCAAATGCTTTAACTCATATTCATCTCATTTTCCCCAACTCTGCTAAAAAAGCAGCTCTATAGCTGCAAAAAAAGGAGCAGCCATTAAGAGCTGCCAGGAGTAGAGCATAATGGCAAAAATTAATATGCAGTTATGTCACTATCACTTTCTTTAGTATGTCCTTAAACAAGCCAACCCAACCCATATTCCCCTTCCTGTAAAAAAAAGCAAAGAATAAACTAACTTTAAATCCAACACTGTGAGTCACAGCCCCAGTTCCAATTATAACGCTAACAGAAGAACCAATGCAGGTATTAAAATTACAACTTAATGTCCTGCCCCACAGCCCAAATAAAAAGTAATAATTTGTTGTTGCCTGTGTCTCAAACTGTACAAAATAGAGAAATTAAAGTCATTTTAATCATGCTACTGTTCTATTTAATCTCACTGGTTAGGACTCTTAAATGCATAGGAAATAAAGTTTATTCATTGAATGTCTGCTAGTTAAAAGTCTTATTATATTTGTTGTATAATCTACTGTAGTTATGAATTATGTATAATATACTTAAATACTAATCAAAACTTTAATACAATACATTGCATACTTAACTAATTTAACAACTTGTAAGTTACACATAAATGTATATTATTATTAAATGTAGATGTAAATCTCTTCTTTTGAGTTTAAACAATCCTGAAACTGAATGTATTAGAAAAAAATTATTAAATATTATTCAAACCTAAAAGTAAAACATGATGCAAAAAACCCTGTTAATCAACAAACCAATGCCTTGCTTGTTAACACTTTTCATATTTCAGGAAAAATAATGGGAACTAAAATAGTAGGCACATCAGGGATATTTTGTAACAAATTAAAGAGGATAAAGTACATTCCAGAAAGTGTTGTCTTCCTCCCTGGGAGATCTGGCCACTTTGCCAGGGACTGATGCATAAACCTTAGAATGTACTGCCCAGGGAGTGTTGTGTTCCTTCCTGAGGAGGCTGACTGCTTTCTCGGGAATTAACACAATGCTCACAAGTTGACATCACAATATCAAATTCATTAATCATAAACACAGTAAAAAAGGTAGTCCCTAGTGAAACCACTTAAAGTCCCACCCTAGGAAAAAGTGCTCTGCACAAGTGTTTTTAATCAAAACTCTAGTATCAACTGCTAATTCAAAACTTCCCAGCTGAAAGCTAAATATTGGTAAGTTTATATATAAAACTGCTCTATTTATCTGTCATTCTATAACTCTGTTCAATATTGATTTAATCTTTTAATCAATTATGTTACTTTTGTTTCTCACTCTAATTGACAGTATAAACTTACTAAACTAGATATTATGCATATTAACATTTAACTTATATCCATCCAGGATTCTGGCCAAAAGTGGGACAAGTATATCATTGTGTCCCCCAGTTTAGTAAACATGTAAATGTGTGTATATATATCATAAGAGATTAAGATATAGCAGGTAAACCCCTGTTTATAAACAATCCTTCACTTACTTTGTATTCTTTTAATTATTAGCAAAAGTTCACTAACTAGATATCAGTGGAAAGTCCTGCCACAAGGAATGCTCAATAGCCCCCCTTATGTTAATATTATGTCTTTCAGGCTTTATGCCCTACTTATTCTACCTTCCCACAAGCATGCATTTATCACCACATGGATAATATCCTTATTACAGTCCCCTTAAAAACATTTTTAACACAACTCTATAAACATCTCCAAAATTCTCTTACTTAAACTGATCTCTAATAAACCCCTAATAAAGTCCAATTGGCTCAACCTTAAAAATATTTAAAATATGTCATATTATCTAAAACAATAAACAAAAAAGGGGGAGTATGGATGCCTCCCCTAGATATACAATAGCCCTAGCACTATATACTTAAAATTTTATAAATGTAATAAAAACAGTCTTTCAGTAGCTGAGAAATATTTCTCCCCTCATCAGGAGAGTCTTAAAGTATGAGCAAAAATTCTGTACAAGGAAATGTTAGGAAATGGGTCTTGGAAAGACCCTGTGACCTCAAAACATGGGGGAGAGTGTATGCTTGTGTTCTTACTCCAACAGGCCCTCAGGGGCTGCCAGCAAAGAACGGGAATCTATATCATGAGCTGGAAAGTTCACCCAGTCAACCCAATACCACGGATGGAGAAGATGATGATGAAGGAACAAAGGAACTCCTAGACACAACCATGCCATAACTTTCTCCAAACTCAGGGAGTAACTTGGGAAAGTCTTAAGCAATTAAACCAAAAGGCTACCAAGGTGCTCTCTTGCACTGGGGTACCACCCTCCTCTGAAAATAAGTTCCTTGAATACTTGGATGTTATAGCATCAAATTTTACACAGGTACTAAATATCCTTCCTCTTTTCTTCTCACTAAAACAAGTCCCATTAACTTCAGCTAATGTACATCACTACTGGACTCACATCTTAAATCCCCCCATCTTTAATCTAGTCACATGATGGGATCTAGAGCCCCCACTCTCTATCAATGATACTACCTGGATGGGGGAAATTGGATCTCTCCATCAGGCCCCCTTACAGAGGGCATTGATTGGCTACCCATTAATCACACAATTTCATTTCTGTCCAATTTACCACCTTTATGCTTTTCATCCACTTCTCATACCTTATGCCATCAAATCTTACCTCAATATTACTTATACTATCAGCCAAAGTTTAATTCTCAACCTGCTAACCTCACCTTTATTAAAGCCATCTCAATTAACTCTTCTTCATTCTCTCCTCTCAATTGCAACCCTCCTCCTGTCAACCATTGTCACCAGAACTTTCATTTACTCTCTTAATGTCATTTGGCACTCCAGATGGAACCCTCCATCCTCGTTATAACTTTTTATTATATAATCTCACTATTTTCAACTGGGGTCCTCAAGGACAGTTATCTAGCAGCAATCATATTATTAATTTCTTCAACCCCTCTAATCATAACATCTTTTGGGCTGATGGAGGTCTTTCTGGCCCTATCTTTTGTATGCAAATTACCAGCACCTCAAAATCTCTCTTCAGTCCATGGTATTTTTGAACCTGGCACCTTGGGTTGCCTTTTTTTATAACTGTACCATCTGAAATGGAGATTACACACATAACAATATTTTCATCCTAAATTTGTCCCATAACCTTACAGACTCTGTTATGATTTGTACCTCTCATCCTTTTATGTTACTTCTAACCCTTTTACCAATGTCAGCTTTGTTAATAATATCTTCAATCTTACTCTGCACCCAGGAGCTTATTTTACTTCCTGCATATCCCACAAAAATATAACCAAACTCAATATTACTTCCATATTCCTGCTTAAAAAACAAGCACAACCATGGCTCCCAGTTAACTTATCTCATCCCTGGGAAGGCTTTTCAGGGATAGCTCAACTTAACAAGGTCCTCTCACTTATTAGACCTAAAAGATTCATTGGTATGCTTATTACTTTCATTATTTTCAGCCATTATCATAGCCACTTCTGCCACCACTGTGGTAGTCACCCTTACAGCATCGGTCCAAACCACTAAAGTTGTTAATCAAATTATGACCAATTTCACCGATGAACTTTTAACCCAAACTCCTATTGATAATAATATTCTTACCAGACCTGATTCATTAGAAGCATCTATTCTTTGGATAGGCAAAAAACAACAAGCTCTACTTACCAGACAGATTTGCATTTGTGATTGGGAACATGTAAAAATTTGTGTCACCCCCCCTTACCCTGGATTCCCAACTTTCCTGGAAGCAAGTGAAAAACTCTTACAAAGGGCTTTTTCCTCCCATCTACAGGGAGAAGTGCTTGCTCTCCAGCAATGTCTGGAACATCAACTATCTCAAATACAAATTCTTGCACAACAAAACTTGTTTCAAATACTCTATGATAATCTACAATGGTCAAATCCATATAATTGATTTCATGGCCTAAACATAAGAATCTGGGTAATATCTCTTATTGGAATAATCATGCTTCTTGTTTCACTGTTAATCTTTAGGTTAATTCACCAAGCCCTCTCTCAAGCTCGTCATGCTGAACAAAAATTCATCACTTTAGCTGCTCCGTCATCTCTCTCTTCCACATCCAAAGATCAAGAACTAAATACAACAAGGGAGAAGACATAGGAGCCCTTTGGTTAAAACACCTTTAAATTAGTTTTTCATAAATATTATCAATCTAGTTGTTTAATGTTAGTAAATGCTCTGCTCAGCTCTGCTAGCTAACAAAAATTTATTTGATTCATGCTTGTAACAAATCATTTTTCCTAGAGTAAACTTTTAAGCTTTATATCTCCAAGCTTCACCTGTAAGTCTCCTCACCTTCCTTCTCACTTGCTTTTCTAATTTTACTGTATTCTGGGGATATCCTGCATACATACCATACTTGGGATTGCTTGTGTCTCATTAAGCTGTAAAAGCCTTCAAGTTGCTGGTAAACCTGGGTTTTCTGAAACTTATAACCTGAGCAGGGGTCCCTCCAGTGAGCATGGGAATCCCTAGGCATGTGCTGGGCATGGAGGCCATGGAAACAGTGGCAGTCTCACATCACCCTGTTTGGCTCCAGAGGATGGCTGGTTATCCAGAGTTGGGCAAGATTTCCCAGGGAAGGAACAACCTAAGACAGGCACAGCAGCAGGGGGGCCATCAGGAGAGAATTTGAGGGCCTACAGAGGTAAGACATTTACCCTCACTCCTCCCAAGGGAGGTCAACTGCTCCCATGGGTACTTTGTTTCCCACACACAGCCCAGTTCGGAACCCAGGTAACTGTCAGCAACCTAGTCTTACTACCACCAACCATCAAATTAAAAACAGATATTTATAAAAGCTGTGCCAGGATACATTTCCTCTTTCCTTTTCTTCTTTCTTAAACAAAAAAGGGGGAGATGCAGGAATGCTTTGGTTAAAATATATTTGAGACAGTTAAAACCTGCTTTGCTGTGCAAGCAATATGCTGCTGCATGGGAAATAGTTGCTGTTATCAGTTCCTGATGAAAACAGTATGAACTTTCTTACTGTATACTGTTACTTAATGAGAGCTTTCTGCTTCTCCATAAATACTTAATGAGAGCTTTCTGCTTCTCCAATATCTCCTGCACAGCCTGGAACTTTATGAGCCCCTACACATACAGCATGTCCTTGAGCATGCCTCCCATAGTGACTGGACTGTATATATACTGGAGTAGAACAATAAATGGGGCCACCTCCAAAGAATACTAAGCCTCAAAGTGATTTCATTTCATTCCCATGGCACCCATCTCCCACCCCCACGATATTAAGTCAGGTTAAAACCCCTGCTCAGTGCAACTGGCAGAGAGGAGAAAATATGTCTTCATCTCTGTCAGCTGCTTTAAGGGAAAAAAGAGGGTGAGTCAGGGTGTTTCTCTTCATTGAAATAGGCCAGCAGAGCCTGCTTTGAATATCAGCTCTGGCCACACCAGAAACACAGGAAACTGGAGGTTGAAAGAAATACCTCCATTGCAAAATGCATTGATGAGCATCACCTTCTGGCCATACTGGAAAATGCACAGAGAAAAAATGGTTTTTAGGTCTTTTAACTCAATGCTTGGGAGAAAATCTTTGCCTAATTAGTGAGACACTGGCCTGATTTTGAACACTTAAGATGGGCAATTTTTAAGACTTAGCTTAGTTGAATCAAATATGAAAGAAAAGCTGTGGGGAAAAAAACACCAGAGAAGAGAAATTGACCATCAAAGTAAATTCACCAACATATTCAGATTCATAGACATCAGCAAAAAATTACAATTCATACTAGGAAACAGGAAGAGATGGCCCAGCCAAAGGAACAAACCAAATATCCTGAGGAAATACCAGATTTCAGACAATTAATCATTAATGATGACACAAATCTCTAAAATCAATTCTTAGTATTGAAAGAAAATATGGGGCCTGGCTAGATAGCTCAGTGGATAAAGAGCTCGCTGGGAAACCACATGGGAGGCCCTGGGTTCGGTTCCCGGGGACCTCTCCTAGTGGGCAGACCGCCTTGAGAATGGAAGCCGCCATGGGCGGGCCGGAGCCGCCATGGGCAGGGCAAAAAGCTGCCACGGACAGGCAAAAGCCACCACGGGCAGGGCAGGTCGCCTGCAAATCGAGCACAGCCAGCCACCCGCGAACTGGAGCTGGCCGTGATGGAAGCAGAAGTCGCCCACAAGCGGGGAAAGCCGCGCCTGCGCAGTGACCAAGTCTCGGCGCGTCGCCGCAACGGGGGGGAAGGGGAGATATGTAATAAAATAAATAAATCTTTAAAAAAAAAAAAGAAAGAAAATACGACTAAAGAAATAAAGGATATTATGAAATCACTGGGTAAAAATAAAGAACAAATTGAATGCCTGCAAAGAAAAGTAACAGAGCTTATTGCCTTCAGCAATGAGTGATGTTTTATCCAATAATTTGAATGCCTTAAAAGGGAAAGTGAATTCAATATTCAGGGAGAATTTTCCAGCTTGAAATCCAAAAGCAATATCTCCTAGGAACTCATCAAGAAACTTCATAGGAGCCCCTGGTTTTCAGCCTGCCTCCAGAACTTGGACTTGTGCATACCCATGATCATATGAGAGAATTTTACAAAATCTTATACTATTTACAGATATCTTCTGTTGATTCTGTTTCCCTAGAGAACACTGACTAATACAGCTTGTTACCAGGAGTGGCTCTTGAGGAACAGAATCTTAAACATAGGATTTCTGAAGTGATTCTGGGAGTTTTGCAACTGGCTCTTTACTGTAATTGGACTCAAGGGTTCTAATGACTCCCTTTCCAATAATCAAGAGGCCACTAATAGCCCATGTCATGGGTTGGCAATGGCAATATGCAAAATATCATTGGATTCCCTTACTTCTATGCTTATAAGAGGCAAAGATCTGACAGAGTGTTTTCAACACCTTACAGAGCTTTGTGAAATCAAAAGGCACAATGATGTTGGCTGGCTCTTTCTAAATATGCTGGATACAATTACAAAATAAAGGACTGAGCTAAAGGCTTCAAATTTGCAGTTTAAATTCTGCATAAATGATGTGAAAGTTTCTATGTGTGCTCTGAAAGAAAATTTTGTTTCATGCAGCCATAGACTTGAGATCTCAGAAAATCAGACTCAGAGTCTCATTGTAAGTGTAGCAGAGTTACAAAGAAACTAAAACCTCAACCTGCTGTTAAAGTGAAGGTATTTATTGGAAAGGATGGAATTCTGAGGATTAGAATGGAGATATAAAGGATAATGATGATATTAGTGGGGACATTGGAACCTGAAATTCTGCTGAGACTTTGCCAGATAAACCTGTGATGGTCTTCCCTGTGGAGATCACACAATGTCGACTTTGTATCACCCAGCCTCCTACCTGCCCCAGGGACTCCAGGCCTCCTTCCCACCCTGAGGTGGGTGCCAGCTAAACTAAAGCCTGCACTGCCCAGCCTCTGGCCTGCCCCAGGGAGTCTGGACCACCTACCAGTCTTCATGCAAGTACCAGCCAAACTCCAGCATGCACTGAACAGCCCCACCTTGTCCTGAGGAATCTGCCTTCCAACCCTGCTTGAAGAGATTTGTCCTGTCTCACCAGATGAAAATGCAAGGGAATGCCCTGTGGTCAGTACCTTAAAAGGCATTTCTAAGCCTTCTCTTTACCCACCCCCACCACCCCTCTTCTCTTTGAGACCTATTACTAGACTAAAATCACAACAAGCCCCCAAAGGCAAAATACAAAGTGTGACCCATGAGGAAGTACACTATACTCTAAAAGAACTGCATGAGTTTTCCAACTTAAATAGACAGAAATCAGGAGAATGTGTGTGGGAATGGATACTAAGGGTATGGGATAATGGTGGAAGGAATATAAAGTTCGATAAGGCTGAACTTCTTGATATGGGCCCACTAAGCAGAAATTATGGATTCAATATTGTTGCTGAAAGGGTTAGAAAGGGCTCTAACAACTGTTTGGGTGGCTGACTGAAACATGGACCAAAAGATAGCCTAGCATGCTTGAGGTTGAGATGTCCAATTTATCCTGGTATACAGTAGAAGAAAGAATTCAAATGTTTAGAGAGATTGGAATGCTAGAATGGATTTACAATTTAAGACCTGCCTACCCACCCCAGGAATGTCCAGAGGAAACACTTTTAACCAGGACTGTGAGGAATAAATTTGTAACACTAACCCCATCTTCCCTGAAGATCTCTTTGGTTGCTCTTCTCTGTAGTCCAGATATTATTGTAGGAATTACTGTAATGGAACTAGA